>OMNZ01094810.1:0-13935 GCA_900303255.1 Lesueurigobius sanzi
CGACCCATATCTCGCCTGCCCTCATTTACTTTTGTGTCATTTGAGTAGCAATAGCAATGACAACAGAAACAAGCAGCAACAACAGCCAGATTAATTTCTTACTTTCTCACAATTAACATCTTTCCTTCTTTACAGTTGAAATCTTATAATTAAGAATTTGAAATGTTTCATCATCATCACATCATTTCCTTTTGAAAAACAGTTTACAACATTTGATCATCTTCATCACGACCTGTTGGTACGTCCTGATAATGCTTTAGGCTTCTAACGTCCTAACTCAACTTTTCTTCTTCTTTTAAATACAACTCAAAAATAAACTTTTTACATTCAAATTTAAATTGGCTAATACTGCTTCTTTCTTTGATTGTTTCAGGTAAATTTTTCCACTACTTTACTCCACTAAATGATACATTGAGACTCTTCCTCGTGGTTCTCACACACTGTAGTTTAAAGTTTTGTTTTCCTCTGAGGTTATATCTCGCTTCTCCTTCTCTGTCTGAGAATATTTTTTGTAGCTGTGCAGGAAGTAATTGTTTTCATGCTTTGTACAATATTTGCAATGTTTTTAAATTAATCAAGTCATCAAATTTTAACACTCTTGTTTGTAGGAACAAAATATTTGTATGGTCCTTATACCCTTTATTATTGACAATTTGTCAAGTGCACTTTGATATTACAGGCACGCCAAAAAATGGATCCACAAAATATTAATTCCACACAATGGGGCTTTTTCAGGCTGTAAAATTAATGTATTGACTGAATTGTGGAAAATCTTTTCAAATAAGGTATAACATGACCACTTTTCATTTCAGCCCCGATATATATATTACATTTATTATACCAAATTTAAGGGCTTAATAGTATGAATTTAACAAAAAAAAGTGTTTTGAGTTCAGTCGTTTCTTTCATCATTGTGTTAGAATTAGTCAAACTATATTTTTGTCCAGGACAAGTTTAGACTTGGTTCACATTGCTTTAGACCTGGTGAAGAAAACCTGTTTAGTAAAGTACATTGTCCTGATTTTAAGACTCAATCAATGCCCACCTGCCCACTGTTTAATCCAACTAATATTGCATTAAAATGTTGAAACTTTATTCATTTCAAAAACTGTCCCTTTGCTTATATAGCCTTATTATTTTCACTTGGCCAAAACTGGAGCTTCCCTGTTATAAAGCTAAGCTACTTTGACACAAGCAGCTGTCATTTTTTTAACCTAAGTGAAACTGCTTGACTTTTCCACACATAAATCATTTTCAATTGTCCAAATATCGGTGTCAAAAAACAAAGAACGTAAACTACTAAATGGTCAGTGAATAAGTTGGATTTACACATTGCTCCACTTTTGGGTCTGACATGTGCCTAGAGAAACACCTACAGTACTGCCACAGTAAAAATAATGTAAACAAAAGAGAATTGTAATACTAATATCCAGACTATAACTGCTATAAAAAAGCCAAATATTGTTGTGTTGTTTGGTAATTACATCTATGGTAAGACACTCTTTCAGTTTCTTGCAGGAGGAAGAGATGGTCTCAGATGTGGCGAACTCAAAGTACCACAGTTTGTTCTTCATTCTGTGATGAGAAAGAAGAGATAAAGAATTAAAAAAACAGCTAAACTAACTTTTAGTCATAAGTTCATTGTAGGCAGATTAGAAAGGAACTTAAATAAATTAAATATTAACTGGATACAGTATGTCCAACATGTAATACACTGATTTGGTTCTCAATAAAAGGCCAAAGCTCATCACTACAAACATATATATTTACATGTGTATGAACATAGTAAGCTAGAGCAGTGGTTTTCAACTGCTGAAGCTTCATGACCCACCTTCAACCCATAAAGACAAACCACAACCCAAATATTTAATTTACAACTTGATGTTATATTCTGTAGTATCATTTTACTGTACTTCCTTAAAGAGTTCTTATTTTTAACCATTAAAGTATCAATTTTTTTTCCAAATTTGAAGTAATTGTGTAAACATGGTCCTGCAACCCACTTTTGGAACCACTGAGCTAGAGGACATGTATTTCTTTATACTACTTTATTAAATGCTCGGGATCCACATTGACACAAACCAACTTAAACACTGCTATATTCATATTTTGGCTAGTACCATTTTTCACTCACCAGCCTCTTTGGCCAGTTGAGTTTCCCAATGCCTAGATCTGATTTTAAGAAGGTGCACCTATTCTGTTTTGTTAGTGATGGCTGTAGTGCTGACCTGCTGTTAAACCTCTGTGGATACTTCTCCCTCATCGAGTGGAAACGGTGAGCGATTGAGGCGTCCTGCAAACGGGGGAAGCAATGATGTTTTAATTGGATCAGTCAGCCATGTCAGCCCACGTGGAACGATACCGCTAAAATTACATCTGCTCATGTTAGAGACAGGGGCGCAGTCATGTGAGAAGTTTTACAGATTTTCAGATTGATTATGGTTCATGGTGAATATATGGGTAGAAGGATGTAGAAGGATGTAGAAGGATGTAGAAGGATGTAGAAGGATGTAGAAGGATGTAGAAGGATGTAGAAGGATGTAGAAGGATGTAGAAGGATGTAAAGGTTAGAGCTGGAGGTTTGTAGAAAAGGGGTTGCATTAAGTGGCCCTTCGCTACCTGGATTCTAATTAAATATACAGTCAATACAGTCAGGAACAGACACTACCATGAAATACTCCTAAATCCTGAAATAATGGATAGAAATTTGTCACAATGCCGCTGGAGTCTAGCCTAGTAAACTAGACGTACCCTAGTGGCCAAACATTTTTTTCGCCTGGTGGGTAGGTCTAGGGTCTATCTAAAAAATTGCAGGGGTGGCTGCAAATAGTGTATTTATTCTACGTCTATATTGTTGTTGTTGTAGCACAGTGGTTAGCGCTCGTGCTTCACAGCTAGAAGGTCCCGGGTTCAATCCCAGAGGACGGGGCCTTTCTGTGTGGAGTTTGCATGTTCTCCCCGTGTCAGTGTAGGTTTCCCTTACCACTAAAAACATGTACAATAGATCATCGATGAATGAGAGTGTGTTTGTGTGTACGAGTGTGGGACAATGGATGGAAATTAGCCCAAGGCTACAATCCGGAGTGGTGTGTTTACATGCATGTCTCAAGTGTGTTCAACTGTTCATTAACAATCACTGTCCAAACCAAATAAATAAATTGTCCAAAATATATAAGGACTACAGAAGGAAAGTAGCCCATAGCTAAATATGGCCCATTTACACAAAGTAGTTGTACTGAGTGTTCATTATTGTGTACTGTCCCCTCCAAATAAACAACTCTTCTCTGATTCTCTGAGAATTTGATTTATAGAATTCTGGTGGATACAGTCCTCATGTATTAATGTGAAATGCATATTGTCAATGACAGAAACACGGGGTAGGCACACATAAGCTTTCATGCTTCGGCCTACTCCTTTTGAGTACCATTACTGTGTAATGATGTGAGATTGCTCAAATAAACGGCTACTAACTAACTAACTAACTAAAATTAATACATTGCTATTCTTTAAAGCAGTTTGATTTACTGTATGTACAAATTGTGCTCTGCAAATAAACCTGCCTTGCATAATCATAGAACATCTTATAAATGTGATTTGATTACAAGCAGAATATTTGTGCTCACTAATACTATTTGTTTGGGCCACCTGTACAACAACAAAAAAACTGGTCCTATCTCCTTGAAAGCATCACCAAAGGAGGTTTATGGATGTCTATAGTTGTATATATACGTATATAGAGTAGTAGCAGCAGCATCAGTATTTCAGTTGTAGTACTCACCACTCCGATGCTGAAGTAGTTGTTGATGATTTGGTAGGGCACGGGGTCGCCCACCTCCTCTGGGTCGTCTGGCACTACTTTGATGCTCCAGCGGTCCATCCCTATCACCTCACTGCTCTCGATCTCCTTCAGGATCTCCCGCAGGTCTCCTCCCTCATAACCTGACAATAACCAGCAAGATGTACCATACGGTCACAGCTGACATGACGTGGTGTTGGGGAAATATGCATTTTGGATGTTTTCTTTGGACTGGCAAAATCACTGTGTCTAGAGGTGGTCAGTAACAAAGTCAATTTACTTAAGTGTAAGAGAGTTTTCGTAGAGTTTTTCAGTCTTCTTACTCCACTACATATTAGACAAATATAATACTTTCTACTTTATTTCCATTGAAATGTCAAAAACTGCCTGTTTTGTCCCATTAAAACTCTTATGATGCAAATACCGAAACAATAGGTGGCGCTGTGTGGATATATTGTTATTGATGCCACACAACAAGAAAGAAGGTTTGTCCCCAGGTTAGTGTTAGATAGTCAGCCCGGCAGAAACATTCTGATGTCATTTTGGATAGATCTATGAGTTGGTTTGTCTGAAAATATACCTTAACCCTAACCCTAAACCTAGCCCTAACCCTAATCTTAACAATATCTCTGTTCCTAAACTTAATTTTTGTCATGCCATCTCAAGTTTCCACAGCAGACCGTCCCTCCCGAGCCGACTATCTAGCATTAACCTTGTCCCAATGGGTGAGGATAACACTTCTCTTTGGTCCTCATGGCCTGATGCTCACATTGCTGCAATACCACCCCCTAGTGGCAAAGGGAGAGTCCAGAAAGAACTCTGTTATATGGTATCCTACCATATAACATGGCACATGTCAAAAACTACAAACAATTGTATTTTTCCTAGACATATATTGCCCTCCTGTGACAACACTGCACTGGTTTTGGTTCTGTAGATTTTTAAAGTTTGAGCTTAAAGTTTGATTGACAGGTCCTGGAGAACTGTGAAGGCTTGTTGCTCTGGCCGCCTCGTGGGGGCGGAGCTTCCCACCATTATTCCCTTTTTAGGAGCATGCTCTGTAGGAGGAGCCTGAGCTGCATCATGGATTCTCTCTACAGCCACTACTACTACAGCCATTAATGTGAAGTTTATTATTTTGTATGGCTGTGTGTGCCGTACAGATGACTGGGCAGTACTTGGACTGTATATTTTTGAAGCTGTAAAGTTATGAATCACAACACACACAAATGGTCTGTATTTTCAACTCGGGTTAGATAGGTATTTTTAGCTTTGGTACTTGGACAGAAATAAACATGCGACTGAGCAACTTTTATAAAAACAAATAAAGAAAAACTGGAAGTAACTTCACTTTCAATAAAGTAATGAAGTACTTTGCGCACCACTGAACATTTCTAACTTTCTATTTGGAATTTTAAAATACAAAACCCTGGACTAGTTGTAGTATCTTGATTAGCAATGGCTTTATTCCACTTTATTTGTATTTTATTGAGAAATTTTGGCAAAATATCCTAAATTCACAAAGGAAAAAGCTAGAGAAGGCGAGGGTTCAGCTTCAGACCTGGCTGGCACAGATTGAGACTACAGCTGTCTCCCTGTCTTACCAAGGTTACACATGATAGCAATAATACGACAATATCAGACCTAAATATTATGTTTACATAATGGCCCACCTCCTCCCCAGCGCAGACACCGGGCCAGGTCGTTTCCAGTGCCCAAAGGTAAAACAGCAACAGGAGGATGGACCGGGAGATTGGCTTTATCTGTAAAGAAAAAAAAAAAACTTTGGTCAGTTTCAGCAACAATACTGTATTACTAGGGTTTATTAACACAATAAATGTGCATTACCTATAGCATCTAGAAGCCAACCCACAGTACCATCCCCTCCACACACGAGGATCCTGTACTCCTGAAGGTTATGGAAAAATTGTAAACTAAAATGGGGGGAAAAAAATAAAAAAGACAGATTTTTTTGATAATCACAATAATTTAGATAATTTTGGTATTGACATTCTAGAATGAAACACATCAACAAGAGAAGAAAATTAGGAGAGGGAGGCAAATGATTCCCTTTAGGGTTTAACAGCAGCATTATATTACTTTACTATACCCTGGTGCTGGACCTCCATTGGATAAATTGTAAACTTGACGAGGGTTGAGCAGATATTGAAAGTTTCTCAGCACACTGTTGGAACAATATATGTTATTAAACCTTTAGTGAAGAGGCCATACTTGAGTAAATGAGCACTGATGAGCAGCGAACTTACGCTTTTCCCTGCTTCCCTCCACTTTTAGGGTTGACGAACACAAGCAGAGGATGTGTGCCTTTTATAGGAACGATCTGAAGAAACAGTCACAAATCAAGTCATTCATATTTTCAATGAAAAAAGTACTTCTGGAATAAAATAAACTAGCCTAAATATTAATAGCAAAGGTTTTTTTTTTAAAGCAGTTATCTGTATTGGGCAGTATAGTACAGAATGATGATGCCATATGAGTAATAAGTATCCTCATGTCCTTCTCACTGTACCCATATGTCTTCATTTAAGCGGTTACAGAATACTTCCTTTACCTGTAGTCTGCTCATTGCTATTCACGTGTCTCCTTGTCCCACCCCCTTCTGCGGAGTGGCTTCTGTTTTAGATGCCTGGCCGCTGGCTGCTAGATCATTCAGTGATAACTGACTGACTCTATAAAAGGAATGGGCAAACTTGTTGACACAAAGGCCAGACTGGTTTTTGAATGTTCCAGGTGGGGATTGGGGGCATTTTTAACAACTACAATTCTTGAATAGATAACCTAAATACATTTTCAAAGCAACAAAATAGCAGCAGATATAAATTATCTTTCTTTATGTTAGTGAAAACATTGCATTTAACTATTTTAACCAATGCATATTAGATTAGATTGCTTTGTGGGCCGGATTGAAGGGCCTTATTTTGCTCACCTATTCTCTACAATGTCTGAGCGACTTGTGAACCCTATACCCAGTCCCTCGCCTTTCCCTTGCCCCCGCTGTAATCCAGGTCCAGCAAGGACTGGACGGTAGCTGCTCAGTCTTCAGCTCTATCTGCAGAGGGACTCCCATCAGCCCTGGGTCTATCTATAGCCTGGTTACATTTGTTTTTCTGTTTCACTGTTTGATGTCTGTGTCATTGCGGATTTCCAAACGCTTTCTGTTTGTAAATCAGCAATATTTGAATTGCAAGGTAACTGCTGTGGTATTTTTACTTCAGTGAATACTTAAATTCTCTCAAGTCAATTTTAAATAAAAGTACAAAATGATCTGCATGATGAGTAGTATATTATGTAGATCAACTGTGGAATCAAACAAACCTGTAAGTTGTTGCCATCTGGAGTATGACTTGTGTCTTCGTCCTACACAAAAACAATCATTAAATCGTTAAACATGTTTGTTGACAAGTAGAAGTTGATGCTTTACCTTAGAAACAGCATGAATGGCCCATGGGGGGAGGATGTGATCCCTCAAAGGTCCACAATCACACATCTTAATGCCGATGACAACACACTCATCATGGCGCTAAAAAAATGACACATTTAGATCAACTTTTAGCATCCTTTAGGCCATCCACTTCCTATACTGTAACTCACAATCTCATGGCACCAGACGCAGTGTCGTCCTCCCAAGGTTTTGATTTTCTTGTGGCAAACCTCGCACTTGTTTGATTTACAGTCGGCTCTGATCCAGTCGTGAACAGGAATCTGAAAAGCAACCATTACGGCAAGTATTGTCAGGGATTTTTTACTTGCCACTCTAAAAGTAGTGGATTAAAGACTACTGCGTCATGAAAATAACATTTTTCTTTCACATTACGACACTTTGGGGTTAACAGGCATCTTTCTCTGCCACTTGTGCAGAAGCCAGATTTAATCCACCCTTAAAAACATGGCTCTGACTAATCCACTAATGTCCTTTTAGTGACGCATTTGCTTTTCATATCTCAACAGACCGACTGCCATTTCATTTTCTCCAAAATACCCACAAGTTCTGTTAGAAATACACAACGGGCCACAAACAAAACTTAAAATAGAAATGTCATAATAATTTGTGGGTCTCACGCCGATCTCCTTGTTGAACTTGACGAAGGTGCGTGCGCAGGGCTCTGGGTTCTTGTTGGCGCACTGGTTATGGACTGTGTACTTGCAGCCTGAGAAAGAACAGGAATAGTTCAATTAGTTCAAAGCACCACCGCTAAAAATAGATTCAAGATTTTATCATAAAAAAGCTTTTCAGGATTTGCACAGTGGCTTTCAGTTGGTGTGGCGTCGAGACCCACCATCGCCTTATGACCTAAATACATGACCCAAAAAATACTAATATTTATCTCAAACTATAAAATATTGTTCACTGTTAAAAGTGAGTTCAATATTGAATAATGAACAAACCTCCCCCAACAACATGAATTCACTCTTGTTAAATACATTACAACTGACTATACTCATATAATTCTCATAAATGTACAGAATAAATTGCAAATGACAGTGATTACAGAGGTTATCCATGTGATGCCATAACATAGCAACAGCATGGCAGTTGTAGTGCTTTTATCATTTTTAATAGATAAAATATTGAGATATCATGTTCTCTGGGAAAGCCTGACGAGACGACACACTGAAAAGGATTGTGCAACCCACTTTTGGGTCCCGATCCACCATTTAAGAAGCACTGCTTTAACAGTGTTTAGATCATTGCTGTTTCAAAATCATATTGGGAGCTAAAGGATATATGCTGATGGGACAGATTCAGCATAATGTCCCCGAGCTTGACATTTGCCCTATAGGCCTCTAAAGTATTTAACTGAGATGGGAGCAGTAAAAATGGCATTGTTTATTATGCAGATTTTGTGACACAAAAAATGATCAGATTCCGCTTATGTGGATTTCCTTTCTACATAACTTTCCCAAAAATACCATATAATATGATCTATGTATGATTTTGTTCACATCATCACACAATGATGGCACGCAAAAGGAGTAAGTCGAAGCAAGAAAGCTTATGTACCTTTGTTTTCGATTGGACAATTTCTCCACTGTGAGATTAATAAAGATAAGATAAAGATCTTTATTGATCTGACAATGGTGAAATTCACTTGTTACAACAGCTCTTAGGACAGGATCACACAGGGGGGGTTCAAAAAGTCAGGAAGGGAATAGTTTGCAAACAGGTAATAAAAATAAAAATACTATAGTGGAAAATTATACTATAACTATAATAAAATAAACATCTTAGCCATTTTTATATTATTATTAAAATAAAACATATCAGACTTTGATTGCTGCTGATTGAGCAGAGAGTAGAGTGACCCCTCCTGGTGACTGAGAGCTATTGCATTACTATAGCGTGCATATATTTTTACTAGAACGTTAGTGAAGTATTTAAAGCCAATCTTGTGTCTAATCATGTGAATAACGTGAAATAACACAGTATATGAGTTAACTGCAGTCAAAAAGTACCACTTCTGGTATTTTTACTTCTTCAGGTGGTGATACTCAGGTTCATAATTGATTCATTTTAATTAGAGAGATCATTTAATTTATGCTTTAGTAATGTGTTTACATCACGTGTTTTATAGATGGTTTCCTCCTTTTTTGTACTTGGATGGTCAAATATCTTGTAAGGTGGTACTTGTGTGAAATATTTGGGAACCACTATACTATGGCCCACACCAGAGGTAGGCAACATAAGGCCAGCAGAGGATCTGAGAGTTTTACACAACATTGACCTAAACGCAAGTTAAATGCCCCTTTATCACTAGTAGTGAAATGAAATTAGTCCTGTCCTCCTTTCAGTATGTTGAAAAAAAGTTTTTGTTAACCTTACTATGAAAGAGACCCTCTTTAATTGTGGTAAACAAAAAATGATGTACACGGCTTTTAAATCACTACAAAAAAATACAGAAATGTGACAATGAGGGAGGGGCCCCTTTAGGTCAATACTTGTATTTGAACAAGTGGTTATTGAGTTTGCACCATGGGGAGGTGGGGCTCTCTATCTATTGTCTAAGGGAGAAAATGTCATCCTGTCTCCAAGCACACTGTTAGTAGATTTTAATAAACCTAAATTAAGATGGCCAATGGAACAGGCACAATTTTGACTTATTTTAAATGTACAGGTTAATTTATCTTATTTTAAACAAAATAATGTGTGTTCCATTGGTGATAAATAGTCCACAGATAATCTAAATTTAAGACTCTTTTCTATTTTACCTACCCAGTTCTACACGAGAGCCCGATTTTAACACAAAAACGACCTAACCTACTCAATATGGATTAATCGTGCAGCCCTACCACACCACAAACTAAACTGTATGCAGTATTCTCCTGAGTACTCACAGGTGCAGCAGAGCCCCTGTTTGCCCAGCCCCAGCAGCATGCTCTCACACACTCCGCAGTACGTGGGTTTGTTAAAGTGCTTCATCTGCCAAATGTGCTGCCCGTCCTTTTCTGTCACCTGAGGGTCCGAGAGGAGATTGTGTTATTACTAAAGCCACTGATGTTGTTGAAGTCCTGTATTACAGGGGTTCCCAAACTTTTTTGGTCGCGACCCCCAAAATGAACATCTGAACGACTCGGGACCCCCACTGTAAAAAGTAACTACCTCTTGTAACTATTTCAATTTGAAAAACATTAAAACTACATGTATTATTGCATTTTTTTTTGGCCCCAATTCACAAGTATATGCTGTTCTAAACTAAATATTACATTAATAAACATTGTTCTTTTGTCTTTCTATTTTATCTTGAATTCATCTGGGGACCCCCAGGTTAGGGCCTCGCGACCCCCACTTTGGGAACCACTGCTGTATTAGACTGTACCTTTAATCCGAGCAGCACGAGCAGAGGGACGTTGTTCATGCCTCCTTTCACCCATTCCTCCAGAGTCACCGTCCCACTGTCGTCCGCGTCTATGGCCTTCATCATGTCCTTCAGCAGCTACACACAAACACGACATATGCACATTTCTCAGGTAGATAACTTTACTATTAAAATGTTTTTCTCTTACAGGTTTGATTTCTGTCACGTCCCAGCCCAGGTAGTTCGCGGCTCTCATCATTTGGGTGATGATACGGTCCACCTCCTGACAGAATGCCAGATGTAATTATAATGAAATACTACAGCTACCGCTTCCACCAAAATGTTACTATGGCACTTACTGAACTGTCCAGAAGTCCGTTCATGTCTTTGTCATAGAGTTTGAAGGTGACTGTAAACACATGAACACACAGAATGGCATTTACAATGTTTACAAATGCACCGACACACACTCACACCCATCTCTATCTGTAAAGAAGTACATTTTCTTACTTCAAGGTGCGCTGCGGGACTTCATATGTGAAAAAACCCTTGTTATTAAATCAAATCAACTGTAGGAGCACATTTAAAAGAGCCACAGCTTACCAAAGTGTTGTACAGTAAAGGGAAATCAAGTAAAATCAATACAAAAACAGAATTTACTCTTTTAACCCTTTTTACAACAGTTACAACAATGCCATGTGGTACTGAAAGCCAGCGAGAACAGGCGTGTAGTGCTCAAGTGTCAAGATTTTAGCGCATATTTGACCTTTTACTGACCCATTGGCTGTATGGGTGCTAAGCCCAATGGTTAATCTTTTAATCGTAAAAAAATAATCTAAACTAAGTGCGTTCAGCATTAGATGTGTGCTCAAAATATTGATACCTACAGTACAGTAGATACACATCAATATAATTTAAAAAGATACAGTATTGATATCGTGGCTCTTAGTATGGTTCTTCCAGGTGTTAAGACGACTGGGGAAAAAGTCATGGAAAAATGTAAAAGATTTTGTCTTGTTAGATCAGTTACACTGTGTCCGACCAATTATTCTGAACACTTTCATTTAACCAAAATCTACATTATGTTCTTTATTCTTCAATAAATTAAAGATGACACACTGAGTTCAGTTTTCTGAGTAAGTGGATATGTTCACGACTAACTAATGAGCATTAGGTCCATGTTTTGTTATTGAATCGTATTGAACAGAGTCAAATTGTATTGAGAAGGCTCTGTATCGAGGTATGTATCGTGACCTGTGTATCGAGGTATGCATCGTGACCTGTGTATCGAGGTATGTATCGTATTGTGACCTGTGTATCGAGGTATGTATCATATTGTGACCTGTGTATCGAGGTATGTATCGTATCGTGACCTGTGTATCGAGGTATGTATCGTATCGGCAGGTTCTCAAAGGTCCACAGCCCTATTCAGCATGTTCAAAACAAACAATAAAAGCATCTAAAGTGTCTGCACTGAAAAATGCAAGTATTTTACACTGAAATGAACAAAGATCATCTCATTGCACTTACAATGTGATACTAATTCTAAACTTACCTAAAATATTTTAGAAAAGTAAATGCTAAATACTTCTCCACTGGCAGATTTCTTTTTATATGGCAAGTCAAAGTTACTCAAATCAAGGCCAAATATTCTTAATTTGAGTAATTTAAACTTACAATCAAACTAAAATCAAAATATAATTTTTAGTTTTTTTGTTTGTTTGTTTTTTGGAGGGTTCTTAGAGGTGGGTTTAGATGTGGGCAGGTGGATTGGCCTTGAGTGGGTTGGTGAGGCAGCAGAGGACCATGAGTATGGGCAGATTCAGCAATGAGAGTGTTGGCTTGGATTGTGCCATTTGGGCTTGGAGCTTTGGTGGTGGACTCTAATTTGTAAAGTGAAATCCTTTCAATAAAAAAGCCTTTGAGGAGCTCTTGGAAAGGGCTGGAGAGCTACTGGTAGCTCCCGAACTACCGGTTGGAGATCCGTGGTGTAAATGTATGTAAGCTATGTGTTGCATAATGAGATAAAATTTAAAAATAAACAGGAGTAGCAGAGGACTTACACTCGAGTTTGTCTCGTGGCTGTCCATCCTCCAAAACAGAGAAGTAACACGACACATCTCGGAGGAAGACTCCACCTGAGAAACATGACCAACATTTTAAAAGGACGTCAACATCTTTACATAGGTTGCGTTCACGTGACATCACAACATCTACTGTTTGTCAGGCAAAAATTCATATGGCAGGTTAGTGGATCCAAACTATACCAAATAATGATCAGATTCAACATGTATGAATTTCCTTCAAAAGTAGTTTCGCTCCTATACAGTTGTACTGGCCCCTGGCCTCCAACTGAAATTATGACAAATTCTACAACATGAACGCAACCTGTTCTCTGCAAACTGTGAAGAGTCCGGGTCCCATCATGTGCACCTTCTACAGAGGGACCATCGACAGCATCCTGACCAGCTGCACCACTGTGGGGTACGGTGCCTGCACACAACGGAGTCACGTCTTTGAATCATTGAGTGAGTGTACATGTGCTCGAGTATCCTGGTTATTCATCATATCCTGGTTATGGCAGTATTCCGAATATGATGTTTACATGCGCTCTGAGAAACCTGGAAACTCATATTCCTGTTTACATGGGTAATAGTGATGCGCGGGTCAGCCCGAAACCCACGGTCACCCGCCGGGTACCCGCGGGTCGTCCGGTTTGGGTAGCCAAATGAGAGGACAAACTTCAGGTGCGGGTGGACCGGGTTATAAATAACAACATTTTTTTTTTTTTTTACATGTTATTCAGCGCAAAAAATGCATAATTATCCATAAACCTCTCTCTAAGTAGGCTGTGCCTTGTTGAATATCCAGTTTAATAGGGTAAACGCATTATAGTCTTTTATTTTATCATTGCATTTTATCATTCCAAGTTTTAGTATCATGCGCCTGTCACTTTAAATTGGCTCCACGCGTCAAATGCTCAACGAGCACAGGCTAACTACACGCTACAGCCAGGGTCTACTGGGACTATTTGGTGATAAAAATGATGAGACAAATTTCGAACAGGATTACAAACCTCAAGAGAGAGACGGGAAAGAAAAAAGAGCAGCTGCACGACCCTCTTAGTGGAAAGGTAAGCTCCTGCCCAAGTCCTGCCTGGACTTTACTCCAAACTCCCGTTTCATTTGATAGTTGTCCATGACTTGATAAAAGTAAATAGTTTCTGCTCGTTGCTTCCTGATAAGTCCATATTTCAAACGTGTAGTAGCTCGTCTTGCTGGATCTGACCTATTATTGTATAGATTTACCAGAACATAAAGATAT
>OMNZ01094814.1:0-11443 GCA_900303255.1 Lesueurigobius sanzi
CGGTAAAATAAGGTTTATGGTGCACGTGTGTAGATTCACATTCTTGGGACACACTGCAGTGTTTGAGGGATCAAAATACACCACCAAACGGTGTTGCTGTTTCCCCCTTTCTCCAAACGGTGCGTACAACAGCTATAGCAGATGTGGAGGTGCATTATGTTTCACATTCAGTGTGGTTTCTATAAATACCACCTTTGGCGCAGAAGAGTTCGTACGGAAGGTTTTGGCCTCATTTTGTTCGTACGTGAGCTTTATAAATGCGACCCCAGGAGTTGGAGTTTGTGATTAGAGATGCACCGATCCAGCTGTTTTGCTTCCGATACCGACATTTGGGGTTTGAATACCTACCGATACCAACCAATACTGTGAAATTTTCACAAAAGTAGGTTTGTAGAGGGATATTTTTTGTAGGGCTGGGTCAAAAGATCTTTTTTTTTTTTAAAGGCGTAAAGCTGGTATTTTTAAATATTTTATCCGTTGTCAATTATATCGTCAAATATATCATTATCGTGATATTTCTTTCTTATATCGTGCTATCGATTTTAGGCCCTACTTGTTTGTTTATGCAAAGAAACTGCAGTGAATTTGCAGTGAGTGAAAAAGTGACTTACATTAAATAGAAACTTCTAACATACAATGATCTGATCATAAATCATTATAAATGTTATATCAGTGATTCTGTAACAGTATTCCTCAAACTAAAATGAAAACACTAGTGGCCAATGTTGACCTATTTCACTACTTTAGGTGTGAACCCTAACCCTCATTCTGTCCCAGCCTTAACTGGATGACGCGAGCCTGAGCATCTCTGATATAGCTCTGATATCCGATAACAGCATCGGATCAGTGCATCCCTATTGGATTTTCTTCTTGGTTGCCTTCTTTAGACCCTGTTTATTTATGTTGGTCAGAGGCTGGATCTGCATGTAGAATGTTGTCTTTGTGTATGTTTTTACTGCAAATTAATTTCCTCATGAGGACAATAATTTAATTACTTACCACTTTCAATGTTTTGATGTCTGAGACGCCCTTTGAGGCGACTCTTGTTGTGATATTGGGCGATACTAAAATAAATTGATTGATTGATTGATAGAAGGGCTTGGCGATAAATCAGATTCATTTGATTCATTTGTGCTTTTGAAAAGTGAGGATGTGGAAAATTGCTAAATCGGAAAGAACACCTGTGCATAAACCAGTGACTTTCTGGACGATCCCTGCCCCAGATGATTTCAAGATAAAATAAAAGGACAAAATAACAATGTTTGTTAATGTAATGTTTAGTTCAGTAACTGAGTGTTTGATAAAGATTATTTTACTATGAATGCCATAATCCATATAATAAATGTGTAAAAGTGATGAGTGTTGTATGAAAAACAAGTACGCTTGAGGATAAATCTATGAAGCTGTTACACTCTTTAATTTCATTTAGTGGTTGCGGCACTTAACGCTTTTGTTAGACAAAGAAAGCTATTGATGGATGAAGCCCAGTTCAAAACTTGATAAATAAACCAAGAAGTTTATTTTAGCTGTAAAGAAAATTAACTCGAACTGATGATTATAGACTCTGCTAGAAACTTCCAAATTAAAGTCAAATATCTTTCAAACAAGTGCTTCAAAAATCCTGCCAGCAAAAAGAGGGACTAGCTGCAAAAGATGTGACTGGCATTTGGCTCATTGTTATCTGGGAGCCCCATAGAAAAATATCTTCTGCCAAACAACTTGCGTTTGGTGCTAGGGCTTTTCTTCCAGTAGGTTTTTTTTTGGGGAGGGTTTGCCATTTGCCAGAGACCGCTTGGGAAGTTGCCATCTGTACTTCCTTATTAGTCAAAATGCAAAATGGATTAGATCGAATTGGTATTCCACAAGAAAAGGCCTTGAAAAACATTCCAAACTTTGAAAGTGATACATAAAAGGAAAGGTTAATGTCGTAGGAGTGGCAGCAGGTCAGACAGAAACCAATTAGCGATTCGGGTTGATGTCTAATTAATATTTTGTAGGGTTAATAATGTCAACCTGTCAAAAATGCTAGCCTGCTAATTACTGAGGTAGAATTAGCCGTGTTTGTTCGGCCTGGCTGCATTAATGCTCCTTTAAACTTGGGTCCTCTCTCCGTTTTGTTTGCTTGTTCAAACTCTTTAAATGGCATAAACATAAGACTTCCAGAGTGCTCACCTGAACTCACCCCCTTGCGCAGAAAAACAATAGAAGCAATTACAAGTGTGTCAAAGAAAGCCAAGCTGTCAGCAAATGGGGCAATAAGGGTTGGGACTATGAATTTTTTTTGTTCAGTTTTTTTTTTTCCTCAGGTTTTTGTGCAGCGGGAGCCAGTGAATGTGTAAAGAGATGATAACAAGGACAAGTATCACACTACAGTGGAGGATAACTATTCCCTGGTCAATATGAAATGTTTTTAGACAGACTGCTTTGGAAGTTTTACTGTGTATTCAGCAGGTTGAGAGAAAAATGCCTTCTTTCCTTTGAGTTTTTCATTCCTTTAGGAGAACAAAAATACATCACAAATATAGTAGTAATAGTTTACAACACAAAATACAGTATGTGCAATTGTGCATACACAATTTGAATGGACTTGCAGAAGGTGCAGTTATCTTCGACAAACAACAAAATATCCTGTCTCACCATACTGTCTCTCTAGTTTAGATGGGTCAATATATCAGTTCAACCAAGGTTTGGAAGCTCCAGCAGAAGCCGGTATTTTGTTCAGCCCGGCCATAGGATATACTGTATCGGCTATTTTACAATATCGGCTATCAGCCGTTGTAATTCAGATATAAGGCTGATATTTTTTATGCAGTGGATGAGCGGCCATGAATCTGTGGTTGTGAATCTGCAGTGGCACCGGCCTGCAGGTTTACAGGTTTACAGCTGCGGAAAAATGTAGACCGGCGCCCCTGCAGATTCACGACTGCAGGACTGCACATCCTTCATCAGGGCTTTTCAATTATACATTCTACATAATACTGTGTTCAGACCAAACGCAGCGTGGACCTCAAAGGCATCGGTTTTACATTCAAAATGTGATAGACGTAGAGCTGCAACTATTGATTATTTTAGTAATTGATTATTTACATTGATTAAAGTATTTTAGTTGTATTAAAAAACAAAATTTCATGTCTTTAGAGCAGATTTTGAAAGGATAACCACATTTCTGATAGAAATAACACATTTATTCTTAATTTCTCATTAGTTTGTCCCTAAAGAAGCAACATTTCAAACAGACGCTGATTGGTTAGTGTCCCGAGAACCAGAATAATAAATGTTAAACATTAATAACTTTCACATCATCTACATATTAGATCTGGACATGTTCACATGATCTGTGGAAAAATATTTACCCTACCTTTAAGAGACAGGGTTTTCGTCAAAAATACTAACTTTTATTTTAATTCTGGCTCAAATCAGAAAATCGTTGATTAATCGTTTCAGCTGTAGGTAGACGCGCGTCACGGGCGTACTGAGCTGCGCCTTTGAGGCTTTTCTCACGTTTCAAGCATTTGCCGCGCGCCACAAGCTTTCCAAGCGCCAGCCGCTTGACACGGCAAACTTGGAAAAACTGAACTTTTTGGAGCTAGAGGCGCCGCGGCAACCAATCGGAGACACTCGCTCTAGTGACGCAATGACGCATTTCATGCACCGGTACAAATCCAGGAAGAAGCAGGAAACCAAGGGAGGAGCAGCTAATGTGGCAGTTCCTTCCTCATAACATCACATTTACTGTGTTTAACATCCTGTCTATGCTCTCACATGAATCATGCGGCCATATTAGCGCACTGTGGGTTAAAAACTGCTCAGAACTACATAAATCGGCTGCTGTCTCTACTTGCTGAATCAATATCGGCTGCTTACAATCGTGTTAACTTTAATATTACCAAACCAAACATTAACTTTCTAACGGAGATTCTTCAGTCTTCATCTGTAGTTGAAAGAGCTTCATCAGCACGGAGCAAACTTGGATGCCAGTGGACCTTAAAAAGAGCAGTAGGAGGGGTTTATCTGTAAGTCCCACCTCTTTTTGTTCTAAAGGCTAGTCTCACCTAGAGACTATCAGTCTCTGCGTCAACGACCCTACTCACACCTGATCACTGCCCATTACCTTCCTATTGTCTCGCCCTGGACTTTGTTCTAGAGGCTACTCTCACCTTTCTATAGTCCTGCCCTGGACTCTGGGCCAGCCTCATTAGCATGACAGAGGGCGGTTTCGGGTGAATGCCACCACTCACTCATTTGAGGACAGTGAAGTTGAAATATATTTAATCTAATATATTATATGATGTGCTGGCATGTCTGCTCGAGACATGCTGGCACATCTTAGAGGGTTAGGTTATAATAGACATTTTGGTGAAGCAAGGCCAAATTGAGATTGTTTGACATTTTAGTATGAATCCTATAGTGAATAGATAGAGGACACGGAAAGAGACTAAAGATAGGCGAAAATGATATGTTGGTTTGAACAAGATGATGCAGAGAATTGGGTTAGATGAGGGCAGATGACATCTTGTGCCAAGACTGACACAGCTCAAATGTGAGCAAAAGCCTTCAAATATTTCAGCAATATGTGACATTTGTGATTTCAAGATCCATCATTTCATTTCTAGGATTATACGTAACCAGTTTAGTTTTGTCTGACTAATACCAGCTATCAGAGCAGTCTCTTTGCCGTAGTCAAATGCCTGCAACAACATTTCTTATCATTAGCAAAAACGCGCCCTCTGATCTCTTACTGTAGACGTGATAAAGGCTTTGCTGCAGAGACGCAATAATTAAAAGTCCGCTGTGCCATTTTATTTGGGGGAAAATGGGGACACTTGCCTTTTCCGATCCAATATTAATTCAGTCCCATCTCTAATTAGATACTTAAACGGCGGCAAGCAAACATGTGTCTTTAATATACTGTGGCTCATTATATCTTCCCAACTGGCACTGAGCAAAAATTTCCAATCCTTTAATGGACAAACTCGGAGAGAAGCCCCCGACAACAGTAATTTGTAAGTGCCACTGAACTCATTTTACCTTCTGTTATCACCTTGTTCATTTAATTAAACTGTGATAACATCTTTTTCAATTAACTCTGACACGTAACCCCGCACACACTTGTCTAAAAAAAGATTAGAAAACAAGAAACAGAAACGTGTGTTGTTTGCAGTCAGGCAAAACAATGAAATGTGAAGAAACATTTTGACCGCTGAACCTTACGAGTTATGTGGAAACGAAACCTTTTTCTTAATGAGCGTTCACACCAAAGGCTGCGTGGACGGCAAAGGCGTCAGATTTACAGGGAACCAACGAAAATAATGGAGGAGCGGCTATAATCGTGCAGCTCCCTCGTCGTAACATCACAATTACAGCATTTACATCCCGTCTATGCTCTCACATGAATCATATTGCCATTTTAGCTGCACTGTGGGTTAAAAACTGCCCTGAGATGACGGAAATAATGTCTCGCTGTGGCTCAGGGCGCAACCGCGTAGAAGAGTGGGATCTGCCATTGTCGGCACCAGAGAAGCCCCTCTCAACACGCGTCAAGTATGAAGTCTCATGCAAATCTAAAAATATCTGAGGATAACGTGGAGGACAGCGATTTACTGATGGCAAGTCAGTGGCAGTGTGTTAAAAACGTGATGTTGGATGTGAAAACTGCACAAAAAAAAATAAATTAAACGGCAGACAGGCCGCTTCTTTATTGTGCATGCTTGCTACTTTTATTTTTTATTTGGTGTTAGCCGTTAGCTTTGAGGCAAAAACACCTCTCGTTACGAGCACAGACGTTCCTTTCAGTGACGTGGTTACATCCAACGTAATGTTTTTAACCAGCTGCTGGTCACATCGTATCGGTCACTCGCTGTCCGCTGACAAATCTGAGATATTTCTTCATTTGTGTGAGATATGCTAACTACTCAATGCTAATGAATGGGGGGCAGAACCCGGGACCATCTAGCTGTGATGCGCAAGCGCTAATCATTGGGCTACAGTGCCGACTTACTGTCCAGTCGGAAGTCACGTGGGGTCTCTGTGCATACAGCCCATAAGCATGTGTAATGACGCGTTTTTTGTGCATCACTTTGTTTATTTAAGATGAAAATTATAGGAAATATTTATGTAGACATTGTACATACTGTCCATATCCAAAAGTTACTCAGTGCCTGTGCTGTATTTGTTTATAATAGAATGTAGATTGTTACTTATTATTTTAACTAGACTGGCCTCATGTTGCAGTAGCCTCACTACAGCTAGCGTTAGAATAGACCCGTTCCAATGTTCTTCGAAGCTTCTTAAAAGCATTACCGCAACATTAATTTTAGTCAAAGACTAAGACTAAAACGAAATTACAATTGCTTGTCAAAATGAACAATGACGCGAACAACGCACTTTGCCTTTTCTAAGCCGATGTAATTGTTACTTAACATCAGCTTTACTCTTTCCGTTTTTGGATTGTTGCTTCAACCGGAGATGTGATTCAATAAGAACATAACACAGGTAAGAACTCTGTAGTTGTATTGCAAAACGGTAGGAGCTTTCCTGTAGTTGCAGAAACGATTGTGGTCGTACATAAAATACAGTCAAACAAACCCCTGCTAATTGTTTAGAAGGTTATAGTGTGCGTTGTTTGTTTTCTCTTTATCTGTCGTCAGCTCTTTTCATGTTTGGGGGGTCAGATTGTACAAATGATGAAATATTCGATGTCCCAATTTTTCGTCCAAACAACAATTTGGATATTATCGTCTTAAACCATATATCGCCCACCTCTGCTCTACAGCAGTCGCTCCCATGCTTTCCTTTGAGCTGCTGCTGCCAAGCCAAGCCAAGCCAAGGTGAGTTCCAAATTCCCAGATGTCCGTGTGAGGACAGGAGAACAATTACAGATGTGCTGTGATTAGGTACATTGTTTTCAAATAATTGTGTACCTTGTGGCAAAACCAGACCTATGGACCGGCGCAGTGTCACCTTTCTGCTCAAAACGTACAGGATTGCAAATGTAGTTCAAATTAGGGGAAGGCAATATTGAGAAAAATTAACATCTGGTTATTTTGGGGGACTTTAAATAGGAGATATTTTTGTAAACCGTCAAAAATTTGCTGGCAAACATCTTAATTTAGAATGTGATGACACCGCAATCTAAATAAATGTGATGACACCGCAATCTAAATAAACCATAAAAGTACATTCCCTTTTGTCTTGAAACCACTATAGCTTGCATAAAACCTCCATTTCTAACTTCCAAATTCAGTCAAATTCATAAAGATGCTTCAATATTAGGTAATTAAGATGGAGATATATTGCTAGTGATTGCTTTTGGCACTGCTAGTCTTGTTTCAATCAACAATCAAGTTCTTTTTCTGCCCAATTTTAGTTATAATGCTTTTCTGACATTGGAGAAGACTTCTCTTAAATCTTTCATAGATTGATTGAGCTGGTATTATTATTATTAATGCAATCATAAAGGCTTTTCAAGGCTTTAAATAACCTGCAGCTTCGGCTAATAGGCAGCCTGTCTCATCTTTCCCTTTGCTCTATATATAGGAGCCAAAGGCAGCATCTCAAAAAGACATTAACACATTTCATTATGTTCATTACCATATCTACTGTGTTACTCTTCTTTTGATACTGCTCTGCTTGGAAAGGCAGACAGCACGGAGCAGAAAGGACAGTAGCAGCTTTGAAGCTTTTGAACTGAGCTCCAAACTGCATTTAATATCATGGTATTGCAGTGCCCCCTTTTGGACAATCTGAATATAGCCTGTAGAGTGTGGAAAATAACTTATGGTCTAGCTAGCCCTACAGATCCAATTTCAAAACTGATTTCTTTGGTGAGGAAAAAAAAAAAGGTACACCGCAAAACA
The DNA here is from genome assembly GCA_900303255.1 of Lesueurigobius sanzi. NCBI lineage: Eukaryota > Metazoa > Chordata > Actinopteri > Gobiiformes > Gobiidae > Lesueurigobius > Lesueurigobius sanzi. Next base: position 7,857 of record OMNZ01094814.1, read on the forward strand.
TTTCACTTAATAAATAGAATAAAATACAAGCATCTATTTTAGGCAAAAATTCTTCAGTCTTGGTCTGTACTGTGTAGTCTGTACTCTGTAGAATGATGACTTGACATGTGCCAAGTCATCATTCACTGACGAAGATCTTTGGATTAAGATCGAAACGTCCTACAGTTAAAATACAGATGAAGACTGAAGAATTTTTGCCTACGATGGATCACTCCTGTACAACTGAGAACCTACACAGAAGCATCTATTTTATTACAGATCTTTTGTGTCATTGAAAAATATAATACAAAGTAAGAAACATGTCTTTGTTGTGAGCACCTCTGCTCTCCCGAGACCTGACTTGTAACTGTAGAGCTGAAACGATTAACCGATTAATCGACGACTAGTCAACTATTAGTACGATTAATCCATTACTATTAGTAATTTCTTGACTGAATTGTCTGATTTGAGGCAGAATTAAAATAAAAGTTAGTATTTTTGATGAAAATCCTGTCTCTTTAAAGGGTAGGGTAAATGTTTTTCCACAGATCTTGTCATGTAAACAAATCCAAATCTAATATGTACATGATGTGAAAGTTATTAATGTTAAACATTTATTATTTTGGTTCTCAGGACACTAACCGATTAGTGTCTGTTTGAAATGTTGCTTTTTAGGGACATAATAATGAGAAATTAAGAAAAAATTGTGTTATTTCTATCAGAAATGTGGCTCCTTTCAAAATTCTGCTCTAAAGACATGAAAGTAAAATACTTATCAGATTACTTGATTAATCGATGTAAATAATCAATAGATTAATTGATTACAAAAATAATCAATAGTTGCAGCTCTATGTAACTGTAAAATCCATTGTTTGATTGCCAAACCACAAAAACAGTCTTTTCTGTGTCTAGCTGGTCATTAGGGGCATGCTTTGTACTGATGGCAACAATAATTCAAAAGTACCAATAAGAAAAAGGAATGACTTTTCCATTGTGCTTCTATGGAACTGGAATGGAAAATGTTATTATTATTACAGAGTTAATGAGTCCAAAGGGGACAAATAAAGCATTTATTTTTTTATTGACCTTATCATTAAGAACGTGTGTTCCCATTGCGTATAGTACAATTGTGCCCTACAGTCACAGTACTTCAATTAACAGGTGCAATTTGATTATAAACGGCATATAATTATTTGACATAATTCTTTTTTTGTCCTAAAGGGGCAAACAAAGTTATCTACGTTTATGACTAATGAAATTCAAGTTTACAACAGTCAAATAGAAGTACACTTTTGTTGTCTTTTATTTTTCTTACACCGTGCACATTTCCATAAATATTGAATTTGCTTTTAAAAGACATTGGAATCTAATTTCTTCAATTATTTATTAGATTTGCCAGAGTCTACATCTTTAATGTTACAGACAATTGCCAAACGTCGAATCTAATTGTTGTCGTACTAGTAGGTGGTATGTGGATTAAGGTCTAAACCCTGTGCTAATTTTAAGTTTGGTTCACAAAGTCTGTCACTAGACACAATGGTCAGGGCTACGATCTCATTACAAATGAAGAAAATGCAAACATAACAAATACCTTAATGTAGTTATGTGTGGTGCCTACTAATACAAATAGGGGAAAATCCACAGTGATCAATGAATTAAATTAGTTTAACCGACAGCAATTTGGTATAATTTATGCACTCAAAATGTATGATTTTGTCATTTTTACTTTCAATTTTACACATACGTATAACTATAAGTCGAAATAAGTATTTGCAGCATATGCTTCAGTATGTTTTGGGTAGGGGTGGGTGATATTGACAAAAATGTATATGTCAGTACTTTGGGGGATTTTCTCGATAACAATAAAGCAATATTTTTGCAAAGCATCAGAATTATGCAAAACTGTGTCGGCAAACATCTTTCAGTTTCCATTGCGGTGTCCCTTAAAAAATAATTGACTTAAAAAGTGCTTAAAATACACTTTATCAGTTTCGGTTACTTGAAACTGTAAAAGTACTGTATATCTTTCAAACAAAGATTTCAAAGTTGTAGACCAGTGGTTCTCAAATGGTGGGTCAGACTCTGGACCCAAAAGTGAGTCGCGGAATGATTTTTTTGTGGGTACCAAGCCTTTCCTGGACCACCTGCTAAAAAAAATGTTCCTGAGTCTGTTAGAAGGCGTTCTTTTGATCATAACTTAAACTTTATTGGATTATTTAATGGATATTCAACCACAATTTGTAGGAATACATAATGTATATATACCAACTAAAAGTCTTATTTGAGTCCCAGCTTGGTATTTATTGTAGATAGGTAGTGGGTCCGGACACAAAACCAGTTAAGACCCACCCTTGTAGACGACATATTGCCCACCTCTACTTTTGAGATGTCAACTACACCACTTCCGTGTAAATAAAATAATATTTAATGAATTACTATACTTCGAGGTTTGGTACTTACAAACTTTGGCTTGCGATCCCGTTCATCACAATAGGACGAAGTAGATCCAGTCTTCTTTTGAGGTTTTTCTCGTCCAGCCAAAGAGTCGAACCGATGGCCATAGCTCTCCATGATGATGATGATGATACTTCACAGACAGGAGTCACACATTAACCTCAATTTCTCGCAGAAATCCAACAAATCGCAAAATGACAACCACACATCTGATAAAGTAACGAATAAGCCTTGCTTGCTCAGCTGCCTGGCATATGTACAACTACACAGACATTGTTTTCAGTGTAAAGCACGTCAGCGCCCCTTCAAAATGAGCTAACTAGCAATTGGCTAAAGTACCATTGATAGCGCTGGCTTTACCCAACGCTAATCCAATTAATATGCTGGCACAACACGCAAAAGTTTCCACTACACCCCCGAAGCACAGTTAAACATCGTCATTTGTTTATCTGATAACCGCTAGTTGTCCCTAATTGTTTCACAATTCCAGATCTAAAGGTATGGCTGTTTTAGATCCTTACCTTGGCTTGCGTGGATGTTCAATGAAGAAACTTTGACAGACCCGCGCGCACCAGGCTGTTTCTTCTGAGGGTTTGATTCGACCAATGGCGAGCCTCGACACACACAAACACTTCATTCTGATTGGCTGGATGTCTTTGTTTACTGTTATTACTGGATTTGATTGGTCCACTGGACTGTCAATTACTCTGAAGTTACTTTTAGGTGTGTTTGATTCATTGTCCCGCGTATTCCCGAGGTGTATTTGGCTGTTTTATTTCATTTCTGGTTTTGGGCTACGTGAATGATTTATTTTCTCGTTGAATTTTGAAACTGCAAATACAAAGGTGCCTTATTTGTCTGTATTTGGAAAAATTGAAATAAAAAATAGTTTAAATTAGTTTAAACATCTCTGAAGTCCCTTGTATTTCTTGAATAATAATTAAAATTAAAAAAAATGTTGCCAATAGTCTAGTCTTGTCTGCTCTAGTTTTTAAATTAACTTTATTAACCTTTTTATTATTAATTATTGATTTTACTTTTTTGTTTTTTAATTAATTTATGGGTGATGCAGGCTAATGAACAGTTGATTTGCATGTGGAGTGCACAATTGATTTGATATTATTATTGTTTTTTTTAATTATTATTATTAGGCT
>OMNZ01094815.1:0-20067 GCA_900303255.1 Lesueurigobius sanzi
TAGATTAAATAAAATAAAAATAAACTGAATTGTATGAAATGGAGAATATCATTGCAGGTAATATATAATAAATGACTGTTTACATTCAGGCGGTTGATAAAGTGACATTGTACCGATACATACCTCGATACACAGGTCACGATGTGTACCTCGATACACAGGTCACGATGCGTACCTCGATACACAGGTCACGATGCATACCTCGATACACAGGTCACGATACGTACCTCGATACACAGGTCACGATACGCACCTTGATACATAGGTCATGATATGTACCTCGATACACAGGTCACAATATGATACGTACCTCGATACACAGGTCACGATATGATACGTACCTCGATACACAGGGCACGATACGATACATACCTCGATACACAGGGCACGATACGATACATACCTCGATACACAGGGCACGATACGATACGTACCTCGATACACAGGTCACGATACGATACGTACCTCGATACACAGGTCACGATACGATACATACCTCGATACACAGGTCACGATACGTACCTCGATACACAGGCCACAATACGCACCTTGATACATAGGTCACGATACGTACCTCGATACACAGGTCACGGTACGTACCTCGATACACAGGCCACAATACGCACCTCGATACACAGGTCACGATACGTACCTCGATACACAGGTCACGGTACGTACCTCGATACACAGGTCATGATACATACCTCGATACACAGGTCACGATACGTACCTCGATACACGGGTCACGATACGCACCTTGATACATAGGTCACAATATGTACCTCGATACACAGGTCATGATACGTACCTCGATACACAGGTCACAATACGCACCTCGATACATAGGTCACGGTACGTACCTCGATACACAGGTCACGATACGTACCTCGATACACAGGTCACGATGCGTACCTCGATACACAGGTCACGATACGTACCTCGATACACAGGTCATGATACATACCTCGATACACAGGTCACGATACGTACCTCGATACACGGGTCACGATACGCACCTTGATACATAGGTCACAATATGTACCTCGATACACAGGTCATGATACGTACCTCGATACACAGGTCACGATTCCCCCAGTTTTTCTGCCGTCTAATAACACCTGGGGAGAGGAACGATACTAATCAATATCGATACTGTAGCTTTTTTAATTATATCGATATGTATCTAGGTATCGATATTTTGAGCACCCCCCTAAAGCACTGTACAGTTGTAAGCTATACCTATAGCCTCCACTGCCTTCCTAACTGATTATAACATGGCTACCATTCTGCGCCAGCACCATCTCCGATCACAATCGTCTTGCCCAAGGACAAAACAAAGTTATGCACTAGTTGGGGATGGGATCGAACCATCATTCATGGGACCATGCACATTCAATACTCGCATTTACATTTAAACTAACAAATTTATTTGGTCAGATCAAAATCAACAATTGTTCATAACTGGCACCTTGGACAGGACACTCCATTTTGATTTGTCATTGTTGTTGTACATGTAATTTAAGCATAATAATGTTATTTTAAACTTAGCTTCTTTTGCAGTGTACTAGTTATATTGAATAGACATTGAACATTAGAGGGAAATGTATGAGGCACCTGTAAATTGATGTACTATTGGAGGGCCCCTGGTGGTCTCGGGGCCCTAAGCAGCTGCATAGTCTGCTTATTGGACTGGGCTGGCCCTGCTTGCCAATTTAAATACACCCATTTTTTCTCATTGTTGTGTGAAATGCGTTGTACCTCCTTACAATATTGCATTTGCAGGCATTTGTGAAAAAGAGATGTGTGCGTCATATTATTATATTTTTTACTTTGACAGTTTCGGCTGCGTCTGCTGCCTTTGTCAAGTGTCACGTGATGTCACTGTGATGGTGTCTGGTCAGCTGATTTTCACTCATCCCGGTTCACAGTTTTGGGCAGCGCACTTCTGGCTTCTCTGATCCAACAGTGGTGCTTGTTGCTCTCTGTGCCCGTGGCATGTGCATTGTGCCAATCCAAAAGGTGGTTTCCTCTCATATTGAAAGTTGGTTAATGAATAAAACGTCTGGAACGTTTGACATACTATATGTTTTAGTTTTGAATTATCGCTGGTGCAAATTAATTGTAGGTGTCCGAGCACAAGTGAAACCCCTTGTGTAAAAATCATGCATGGCAAATTTAAAGGGGTATTAGACATACATTTGTTTTTTATTTCTTAATGTTCTTGTGTTATGTCAAAACAACATACCTTTCCAAAGAAGACTATGTGCAATAATGGTGGAATATTGTTGAGGGCTGACAGCTTTATGTATGTTATATACAGCGTGTACTAAATCCATAAAACATACAGACAGAAATATGATAAGCGACGGTCTCAGCCCCCATAGCTTTGTGTGTGGGAAGATGTGTGGTTCAATCTTGGAGGTATAGTGTGTGTGTGTGCGTGTTATCACTTTTAGATCTGAGGCCACTTCGGGCAAAGTTTGTGTGTAGATGGGGAGGGAAGAGGGGTGCACCACTTTCCACATCGATGGCACAGGCAAGGTCGCCCGGTGCATGTTTTTTTAGCTCACTCACTCATTTACATACCAGTGCCACCCCTTTCACCTCTCTCATACACACACATCACAGGGTACACAAGGACCCCTCTGAACCCTGCATGCTGGCTATGATCCAAGAAACATCTCAAAGAGCCGTTACCGTGCCCTCCTTATACCTTAAACATAAAAGCTCCTACACACTGATGTCGAACACAGACTGTAGTGCCGTAGCTACAAAACAAGTTGTTAATCCTTTACCGGCAACGGACTGGTGTTTGAACCACTTTGATCTGGCAGGATGACCCTGAGGTTTTATTCTTTGGCACATAAACACATAACGCACAAGCTGCACCCTGGCACCCACGCAGGGCAGATGTTGCAACAAACAAGACAAAAAACAACACATAAAATCGAAGTCAAGAGTTATTGGGAATAACAAAGAGGTCAGGTCCTGGTCCTTTTAATTCAAGCAACCACTGACCCAAACATCTCTGAGAGGACTGAGTACTCTCAGAGATTAAAGTGCAGTAGTTTTCAATTGAGACCTTCACAAAGGTTTTGACCTGGGCTGAATGTGAACTGTTCGGAATTGAAAACACCATATGCCGAGAGTGAGTCAGACAGCCAGTGGTGATCAAAACACGATGGAAGTTCACAGGAAGTACTTCGAGTTCTTGCTCTGGTTTCCAGTAAAATTCCCTGGATGATTGGAGTGGATCTACTGTGTCCATATGTTGTCTGGATGTTTTTATGCCAAATCTATCTCTACCTATCTAAATGATCTAAACCTTCATGTTTAGATCGTTACTGAGCAATGTACCTCTTTACCCAATGAAACTCGATATTGTTACTGTTTGCTCAGGAATGTTTTTCACCTTGTGAGCGGCACCTAAAAACCCTGTTTGAGGCTCCACTATTTACCCTCTCTCTCTCTTTATGAATGAGAAGTAAGGTAACACATGCCGCATGTCTGGAGAAATGAACTTTTCCCAGAAGAGTCCGGATGTTGTTCTAGTAGTAGTTAAACTGTCCATCATTGGCTACAGTGAAAAACACACAATGAAACATTGTGGGTCACCACTAGCCTAGCAAGAACTACCACATTCAATATCATGAGATATGAGGTTTAACTGTTTAAATGTAATTTCAAGGTGGAAGTAACAGGTGCAGAGTTAACCAATCACATATAAAGTGTTTAGCTATAGACAGTAAGAAAATATGACTTTCCCCCTTGAATTTTTCATTTCAGTAGCATGACAATAACATCTTTTAGAAGTCATGTTTACCTTGTGCTGCAAGCTGGATTATGTCCACATTTTGAAAAAAGGATGTTGACAAACTCTCTTCGATCTGTGTCTCAATATAAAATCACAAATTCACTGCATCTGCAATTGTGATATGATTTAACAATATGACACTGGATCTGCTGCTTTGAAAATCCCCATTCCTTGTCAAGTGGCTGAATACAAATTGCTCTATAAGGAGCAATAGTGTCCTCCTGACAAGTCGCCAAATCATCGGTCAAATTTCCCAACAGAAAGAATGAGGTCTTTACAAAACCATATATGAGAAAGTCTTTGAGTAGAGCACATTGACAAATCCAATATCCCAAAAGGCACAGGCCCCGACAGATCGTCTTCACCTCAGGTGCACCCCACATTTTAGTGTCACATAAATCAATGAATAAATCAAGTCACATGAAAACAGCCAATAAAAATCCCATCGAAGCCATATTTAAGGAGATGGACTGGAAACGGATGGGTACACCCTGGGGGCAGTGTAGTCATAATAAGACAACATAACTTTTAACTGTACGCTAACTTATGCCTTTGAATAATGCGAGAATACCAAAAAAAAAAAAAGGAGATAAAATTGCATTGATCTACAGTATTCCACTGGAATTCTTGATATGATCTATAAGACTACACTCTTAACACATGTGTGCTTGAATGCCTGCTCTCTCTTTGGGGCTGACTGTACACTGGTACATGATGACATCCACTTGAGCTCTGTTTATAGTGATAAGATAACAGCAGCAGGGTGCTGGGTTGAGGGGGCCACAGGCATACGCAGTATCTGAGGGTCAAATTTAACAAATTTACTTCTTTGGCTCGGGTCGGTGGAAGGGTTAAAGTGTACCACTTTGTGCCAACAACAGGTTGACCGGGGCCATGGCGGATACAGTGACATAATCATCTAACCTGATATAAGATATTATATGATCCTATTGTATGATCATATTGTTGTGCTTTGTGTTAATGAATTAACTGCATTGTTTCTGGCTTTCTGAGCTGCTGTCAAGACCAAGAGTTCCTTGAAAAATAAATTTGCTTCTTTCCTGGTTAAATAACGGTTTAAAAAATATCACAGTAACATTATTTCCAAAAATAAACATATTTTATTATTTATTCTACACATAAATAATAAAATATTTTATTTTATTTTACAGTAGATAATTGTCAACAATGCACATCACTAACAGCACAGCGACTTGTGCTCTTGCCTCACAGCCAGTGTATGCTGGGTCCAATACCTTTCTGTGTGTAGTTTGAATCTTCCTTTCTCTTTGTGCTTTACCCCCTGCAATAGTCGATTTGTTGTTGAAATTTGATAACACAACATTACAAGGCATGGTTTTGAGCATTAAAGGCCTTATATCTGGAATGAACTTTGTTTTGTCCTCCTTCACTATACTGTAAAATTTTAAATCAATTTCATGAATTTGGCTAATTTACTTAGCGTTACTGTGACTCTGAAAGGTAAGGAAAGGAAAGGAAAGTAAAGGTAAGGTAAACTTTATTGTCCTCGAGAGGAAATGTGCCTTGGGCTACAGTGCCACATTAGCTGCATTACAAAACAGGAAAACACACACACACCACAATCATCTCCCTCATTCATAAATAAAACACATGTTTGCGACGTCAGTTACTGGTGGACACAGCACAGTCCATTGTTTAAGTTTGTAGTTTTGCATAGCCACCACATTGATAAAAGTTTAAAAGTATTAAATAGCAAATTACAAATGCTAGAATTCATGCCCTCATTAGGACCCACAAAAGAGGACAAGGACCCCACGTCCGGTCACAAGCAAAAAATCATTGTTACAATAATAATTGTGATATATGCCAATGAAATATTAGGATGTTAGAAATGTGTAAAGATATAAGAATGACTACAACTAAAAGTTGTGTTTACTTGCTCTGTCCTTCCTTGTTTATAAACAGAAGTCAGGTACAGTGCCTTAACTGTAAGCATAACAACTATAACATTGCACCCCTATTTTCTATGTGCTATTACAGTAGTGATCAATAAATATCCAACTTTGAGAACATTGTGTTTTTTATGTTCTCAGTTCCTTTTTATGATGGTTGAACAGCCAGTTACACAATCCAACTGGGGAAAATGTTGACTTGGTGACCACAGCCCAAACCTCTATAGAAGAATGTTCAATAATGTGCAATTCCCAAGAATGTTTACCGTTGACCTCATCCAATACTACTGCCCCTGTTGCACTCACACTAAAGTGCAGACAATCATCCCTGTTAACCTATCGGCTCCATGTTGCCAGGTAGGTACGGGGAAACTAGGTCAAGCATGGGCAGGAGTAGGGTGTCCTGAGAAGTAGTATCAGAGCAGACTACCTGTTGTCACATGGTTCTTCCAAGGGTTTTCATAGTAAACTCAGAGAACAGATAAAAGCTATGATGACTCCTCAAGTGGGGAGCATGACCTAGTTTGGTCCTCATCACACTAAAGTCAACAGTGTATGCAATAAACAAATGATTTTGAAATAGTATTTTGTCAGACCCCCATGACCTGGACTTAATAAGTGGTTCACTCGGATCACTCGGTCTTAAACTCCCACAGTTTTACTATATCTGACACACATCAGCTCACACCTGGGTGCTTGTAAAGACGCAGTAGCCGCAGGTTGTGACCCCTACAACATTAACTGGAATTACCAGGTGACTCTAGAGCCTCACTCACAGCCCAACCGCTCCTCTAAAGCTGACTTGAGTCTGGAAACCAGGGGAATCCTGACCCACATTGTGTGAAGAGAGTGTAAAACGGGGTCAGCAGGCTCATGGAGGTCTTCTTCTTACAAGCTGTGGCTTCACAGAGCGCTTCCCATTATTGGTACCAAAAAGAATGACCCTCTTTTGGACCAGTGTTGGTCATTTGTGCTGTATGCCAAACTTTAAGTTGAATGATATTAAAATTGGATTGTGGTCAAGAATGTTAATGCTTAATGAAGGCACACAGAATGTGCAGTGAGTCGGGCTGCAGCTGACAGGCAGCCTGCCACGTACAGTAAGGTCATATAGTGGTGAGAATCTGCAGTGGACAAGGCTGTGCTCAGCGAACCTAGTAGAGTGCAGTGGCAGGACTCCCCCTGCATTACTTCACTCGTGCTATGCTGTAAATATTTTCATTCTTGGTGTAAGGATGGGCTTTAGGGAAGGGGCTCCTCACATTCTAGGCCAGCGTTGTTATGTGAACACTTACTGATGTGACTGCATGCACGGCTCCCATATGAGCTTAAATCTAAAGCAAACTGATCTCCTTTTCTGTGGCCTCCATATTATTTTTCCAGCATGGTGGTCTGTGAGTATACATGAATGTGGGCTTATACTCTGTGCATGCATGACTGTGTGTCTTTGCATGTGCCTGCTGGTGTACAGAGTGCTCAGAGGCGAACTCACTGACCTGTCAGTCAATCTGGACAGCAGGCAGCAGTCATGAGGTTTGTGTGGCAAATCCCGCAGCCTCCAAGGGTCAGCTCAGCGCACCTCATCACTTATCTGCAAAGCCACTGTTCAAACTGCAATAAAACACACAAAAAATGCAGATTTAAAGGGGGAGAGAGTGTGGGTCTCACGCGTTGTACTTTTAAAAGGTCAAAGAGGCAGCGGTAGGGTTTTGTTTGCATTTGGAGAACACCAAGAGAAAACATGTTTTCATGGCTCGTACCATGAACAGTGCCAGCGGACTCTGCCAGTCTGTGTTCAATATGGCATGTAGACCCTGAAGCCTTGTGTCAGGCCAAGTTCAACCAGGTCTCTCTTGCAAATGAGGAATTAAAGGATTAATCCTAATAGCCTATATCAACACAGTTTTATAGTATGGTCAATTCAATTATACTTTTCATATTTAATGTGGGCCTAGTTTTTTTTCTAATGGCATTCCTTGCACAAATTATCAAATTATTTTTTCATTCTTGATTTTCTGATGTGTGAGAGGATGTGCCTGATTGTCATTCCGCTCATAGAACACAGTGCAAAACACAAACCGCTCACTGACGACGCAGCACTCACTCAAATATTTGCCCACGGTGCAAGTGTGGCAGTAGTATTTGCTTTGCCAAAGTTTCGCTTCTTCATAGCAGGTCACGCTGAAACGCGGTTCAAGCGAACCGCGTCACCTCTACGGTGGCTTGTGTGTTTATTTATAAGGCGCGGGGGGCTGTCCACTTCCTCTCGGTCTATCTGGGGTCATACGATCCTTTCAACGTGGATCCATAAATGAATGGTAGGCTCGACTGGCGCACAGAGCCCTGATTGGCTCTCTCTGGCTATATATATTGTGGCAAGGTGTGACACTTCCAAGAAACTACAACTGCCGACACAACAAAGAACATCACAAAGTTTTCAACAATGAGAGCGCAAATACAGAAGGTTCCTCAGATAGTCGAGCTGCTCAAAAAGAAGTCAGTGGGGCTGCAGCATTTCAAGCCCACGTCTTCAGTGTGTGTGCTGGAGGAGAAGGATGCTGTGGAGACTCCGCTCTGTCCTCACGCTGCTTCCAGAGCGCACGCGGCGCACAGCCTGGATGCCATTCCTGGCCCCACCAACTGGCCCCTAGTTGGCAGTCTGGTGGAGCTGCTGCGGAAAGGAGGACTCACCAGGCAACACGAGGCTCTGGTACAGTTTGACTAATCTTAATAATCTGTATTTCATTGAATTCCATTCAGCTGTCACATTTAAACTGTGCGTGTTTTCTGGCTCAATGCTATACGTGTTTAACAAAAATATCCTTTTTAGGTTGATTACCACAATAAGTTTGGTAAAATATTCCGGATGAAGCTGGGCTCCTTTGAGTCAGTGCACATTGGCGCGCCTTGTTTGCTGGAGGCGCTCTACAGGAAGGAGGGCAATTATCCTCAGAGGCTGGAAATCAAACCGTGGAAAGCTTACAGAGACCTGAGGAACGAGGCGTACGGACTCCTCATACTGTACGGGCATTATACTACGCAAGGTAATTTCAAGATTGACTAGATTCAAGACTAAACTAACGGCAAAAATAACCTTTTTGACAGAGAGGGGAAAGACTGGCAAAGAGTGAGGAGCGCGTTTCAGCAGAAGCTAATGAAACCGACAGAAGTAGTGAAACTGGACAACAAAATCAACCAGGTACATGCCACACTTTTGTCATTTAGTCTCTTTGTATCGTTTAACGTGTCAACTAAATATGCCTATTTTGTTTTCTTAAGGTATTGGAAGATTTTGTTTGCAGGATTAAAAACATAAACAAGAATGGGAAAATAGAGGACTTATACTTCGAGCTGAATAAGTGGTCCTTTGAGAGTAAGTCACATTCAATTCATTTGGTGTTGTCATAGTTTTGAGTATTTTTAATTAAACCTTTTCTAAAGTAAAACCTAAAATCATCTGCAGTACTGCTTCAAACGTTGCCATTTTGCTTTAATAAATAGTCAATCTTGCTGCACAGTGGTTTGCATCATGAGCTTGTGTGTAATAATCAGGTGCTGGGGCTTTTACTTGTTCATCTAATACTAATTTATGACATCTATGCTCTCGGACACAACATCTTGTCATACTCAATACTCTTTTTTTTCTTCGTAGCCATTTGCCTGGTCCTGTACGACAAGAGGTTTGGCCTGCTGCAAGAGAAAGTCAATGAGGAAGCTATGAACTTTATCACAGCCGTAAAAACAGTGAGTACGAGCTTTTTCTACTGCAAAGACGAGGGGCTAGGTCAGTAGGTTCACTCCAGGCTGAGGTCAGGTGAACCCAGCCACTGATCAAGCTTTCTGATTGTATTTACTTGGATTTACTGGGGCAAACCAATAACACAGATAAGGGGGTTTTAGGGGCCAGTGGGTGCACGGACGGAAGGTGCAAAGGAATTGGAGTCTGTGATTGAATTTGCTATTCCTGTTTATTCCTTGTCAGATGATGAGCACTTTTGGCATGATGATGGTGACCCCAGTGGAGCTTCACAGGAGCCTCAACACCAAAACGTGGCAGGACCACACAGCAGCATGGGACCGCATTTTCAGCACAGGTACGCTACACGGTGAAAGAAAAGAACTTTGCACCTCAAGTTTTCAGCAATCATTGAGGGCAGACACGGTCCCCCCGTGAGCCCTCCTGACTCTAAGGGTGAACAAATGTGTAGTAAAACATATGTGGGTGACGTGCCAAATATTTGTACTCTATCTGGAGGCACAGAGAAACACATGCTTCTACAATATCACGTGCATAAACATACATGTGCCATTACAACGGAATAACTATTTTACATAATGACTTGTTAAACTATTAGAGTAATAAAACAAGGACCTGTCTTAAAGGCCATAGAAACATTTACTAAGGTGCCTGGTCTTTACTTTGCTTTAATTATAATACAGCTAAAATATTGTGAGAAAGTATGAACCAGGAAGGCAATGTGTGCTCCACGTCCAGGGGCATTTTAGGGCATGGTCAGTGGGAGCACAGCCCCCCTGGGTACCGCCCAAGTGCCACCCCATTCAAAGAGACTGAGACAGAATATATGTATGAGGTTTATGTCACTATGAAGAACAGGCGCTGGTAGTTTATATCAATCAATTGTTTGCTGCATATAGAGGACACTATTTATAGAGGACCTTGTTAAGAGTAATTTTGACTCGCCAAGTCAAATTATCTGCCAGTATTTTTACATTTAAATTAAGAAAAAACAACTTGTTGGGCTAAAAATTTGACCTATAAATGAAAATTTACTTGAAATTATATGCTTTCTTATATGAAGTGCAAAAATACTTGTTCCTTTGGCAGATATTTTTACTTGGCAAGTCAAAAGGTCAAATATTCTGAATTCAAGCAAATTCAACTCATTAAGAGACCACATTTTGATGTGGAAAGAGTGGATGTGGCTGTTCACCCTGTATGCAAATGGACAGGTCTGCATCTGTACACTTGCAGAGGGTTTTCTCATACATATACTGTATACATACTGTATATATTACAAATGTTCTCGATGGGAGACAACAGTGCATTGTGATATGAACAAAAATAAACAATAACATTCAAGCTTTCAAGGCATTTCAGTCCATAAGGCAAGTCAAAGCTGTGTCCATTATTTGAACTGTCCAAGTGTCCTGTGTTTTCATATGAAATTTAGAGAAGCATTTCCTTCAAAACAGCAAACACCTTGAGAGATCTTCACATAATCGACACATACATGATGTCACGTGAATCTTTAAGGAGTGGCAAGGAGGCGAAATATTCCCGTAATTCAATTTTGAATACAATATATTAGTGCCATTACATTTCTATCATTTCTGATATGCAAAGAAAATACATCATGAAAAACCTCTTTAAAATGTCAATTGTGTCTTGCTTGACTTTAATGCAAAATCTTTCTCTCCACAGCCAAAGTCTACATTGACAAGAAAATCAAGAGGAACACGGACAGGGCACCTGACGACTTAATCGGCGACATCTTGCATCACAGCTGTCTTTCCAAAAAGGAGCTCTACGCTGCCATCACTGAGCTGCAGATCGGAGGAGTGGAGACTGTGAGTAAATCGGCGAAAGCATCTACTGTACATACATCTGAAAACCAGGACTGTTTTACTTTTAGCCCATTTCCTTTCGGGTAACCTTAAAACCAAACAGGTGCTACTATTACAGTCGGTCAGAGGTGTGAAAGAAATGTGGTGTGCATGTACCTGAAACATGTCCGAGCCCCTTTGAGGCCCTCTCAGATGAATGCGCTCAGAGTGGCCGCTTTACTAAGTGACATCTCTCCTTCAGCGACGCCGTCCGTGAACCCCTTGTGTTTACGTTTTCACAGACCGCCAACAGTATGCTGTGGGCTATTTTCAACCTGTCACGAAACCCCGGCGCCCAGAGGAAGCTGCTGGAGGAGATCCGAGCCGTGGTGCCGCCGGAGCAGGACCCGTGTGGGGAGCACATCAAAAGCATGCCCTACCTCAAGGCTTGCCTCAAGGAGTCGATGAGGTATAATCAAGAACGCACTGAGAGAGTGATGTCACACGGGGGGAGGCCATTATATTATCCACTTCTTGTTATATTTGGATTTGCAGACATCAGTTGAATGTGCATAAATAGACATACAACCAATCATGAGGCAAGAAAGACACAGAGCTAGAGATTCTGGATTTCGAGAATAACGCATCAATCCATTCCCTGGCGAAAAAATCCATTTGTATTTGATCGAAGGAGAACCATATTGACTTTTTTGAATCCGTGGAGTGTCAGACACTTAATAAATGTTGTCTACAATGTAAGGCAAAATTGGATTTTCATAAAAGTCAGCAGTTATACATTAGGCTCAGGTTGTGATTTCATCCACTTCTGTCCAGGCACATGACTGCCTCCAAAATAACCCTTTTCGAATCAAGTATAGCCTGACCAGTTAGGGCTATAAATGGCCCCTCTTGGTCATTTGGTTTCATTTGTCCTGGTTTGCTCTTTTTCACATGCAGTCACAAGTTGTCCGACACGTTATTCAAGGCTAATACTTTAACCATATCATCATGGGAACGTACATACATGACCTGTGACTGGAGATCAGCTGGCCTGTGAAAAACAGTGAAGTATGTTTAGCTCCCCTGGTGCTAAACTGCTTAAACTGTACATGTGTGTGGCATTCGTACTATACTCAGGCCATATTCCCATGTGCTCTTTTGGATTCCTACAGGTTATCGCCGTCAGTCCCATTCACAAGCAGGACCCTGGACAAAGACACTGTGTTGGGAGATTATGCCATTCCCAAAGGGGTAAGGGGATTACTTCCATACATATAACATCTTACGAGCAGATTACCTACTTATTTAGTGTATATTTGCCCAAAGTGAAGCGGCTGGGGGATTTAAAAACTGCTACTACAAAATGAACAGTTATTACACACGTGGAGTTTAAACTTGTACTACAATTTACATTTGAAGAGTAAAGGGAGATTTTTAACCTGCCTTGTCTATTCACAGACCGTTTTGATGATAAATAGCCACGCACTGGGGTCCAATGAGGCGTACTTCGAGGACACCAAGCAGTTCAAGCCCGAGCGATGGCTACGAGAAACCAGCACCATCAACCCTTTTGCCTATGTACCCTTTGGCATCGGGAAGAGAATGTGCATTGGACGGAGACTGGCTGAACTACAGTTGCAGCTGGCAATGTGTTGGGTAAGTATGTTGTGTAACGTGTAAAAAAAATACATCTTAGAATCTTAGAGTTACAACCAAACATCTACTATTATTAACTAAAATACTCTTTAGACCAGGCTGTCCCAAACTTGAGAGTGTCGCGGCCCCTTATACATCCAAAGACCTCTTGGGGCCCCCTGATGATAAAAATTCACACTATTTAAAAGAAAATGTAGTTGTTTTCCAATGTTTTTTTGCAAAATTTTAAATATACAATACAAGCAAACAGTGACAAAACAGACAATTACATCCTATATAAACAAATTCATATAAAGTTCATTATAAACTCATTTTATTTTGATGTGATTGATTCACCTTTGGACAACCTTTGGAGTGCATCCTGCAGTGCCTCTGAGGACCCCCAGGGGGCCCCGAACCCCACTTTGGAAACGAGTGCTTAAGTTTAGACCATAAATTATTTCTTGAGAAAGGCTTGTTGGAGCAGATACTCCTGGTAGAAACCAGCAACATTTTTAAAAAGATTTTAATATGTATTAGCCTAGTACAATAAAGGCTTTTTAGAAAATGTAAATAGAGAATTGTAGTGTGGGAGGAGTGCCTTGGTTCTTCGTTGTTCTCTTAAGTTTCTAGTCCAAAAAAGTTAATTTGGTCTTCTAGTGGTAAACTGTTTAAGTGCTTTCTTTTTGGGGGTTAGGGTTTCCTTTCTGCAATCTTCCTCAGAGTTGGTCACATGATGTTACTGTGACGTGTCTTGTCAGCTGATTTATACATTCTTTGTCGCTATTTTGCCACGGGTGTGTGGGCGGGACTACAGCGCCATCTGCAATCCGACTTCTTCAGTACAGCGTCCCAGGTGTGCGAAAGCAAAACAAGCCCCCTCGTCCCGGTTTACTGTCCCGGGGGCACGTTTCCGAATCTCGATAGCCTCCTTTATCCAAATCGATAGCCTCCTTTATCCAGATATCCAAATATTGGCGCTGGATAAAGGAGGCTATCGAAATTCGTAAACGTGCCCCCGGGAGAGTAAACTGTATAAATCAGCTGACAAGACACGTCACAGTAACATCATGTGACCAACTCTGAGGAAGAAAAGAGAAAGTACTTAAACGCTCTTAAGTTTCTGTTCCCACTTTCCCCCAAAAAACGACTTTTGTGGTACCGGCTTCCTGAGCACTTTGTGTCCAGTTTCTTATACATTTTAAACAATACAAATATTAGTTTGTGATGGTTCTCATTCATCAATAGTTCAATCATAGTAATAGTAATAAAAGGTGAATGTAATCTGGACATAGTTTGCAGGGATCATGAGCATTAACTGCAAAATCACATTCTCTGGTTTAGAGTAAAAATAGCTACTATTAACCAGCCACATATAGGACGGATGCTTGTACATTACCGGTCATTGCATGTGATGTAGTGGACTCACAAGCCCTCTGCTGTGTCTTTGTAGCTGGTGCGAGACTTTGAGATTGTAGCAACTGATAACGAGCCACTGGACGTGATCCACTCTGGACTTTTGGTTCCCAACAGAGAGCTGCCTGTCGCCTTCATCAGGAGATGAGGTACTGGGGACTGTAGATTTATTAATCCATGAATCATGCATCTGAACTTGAAGTAAAACTTTTTGACTCACACATTTTGTCTGCTCCACCAGGCTGCATTTTGGTGACATCGCGACGAGACCTCTCTTGATGATGGCCCTGTTGGTCATGTGACTCCTCATATTGCTGCTCTGTAAATAGAAAGACACACGTAATTTTAGCAGGTTTTTTGTTGAGATACCTCATACTTATTTAAGACTACTTATTCCAATGATTTGTTATGTTTGACCAAAATGTGAATGTTGCACCATGGCAGCTTCCCCTATATTGTTTGTAAACAATCATCTTAGACATGTGCACATAAATAACTCTATTGTTAACACTATATATATATTGTAGTTTATTTTACACTGTGTGTATATATTGTACATGGTACCTTATATTATTGTACATGGTTTTGTGTAGAGGCTATTTTATTCAACTGAATTGTACCATAAATAAATGTATATAATCAACTGGGCTCTGGGTCAAGTATAAGGACAAGATTTAAAGATGATAAAGTGTTGTAGAATTGAAGTATTAGACTTGTAAACACATTTACAAAACAAGCCTGTCAAGGTTTGTGCCTTCACCTACAACTACAACTAATCGCCTACAACATTTAGGTCTATATATTGTCACCAAAACAAAGAGAAGTTGCCCTGCACAAAGCTGCAGACTGCTAATTCCAGACTTGGCATACATTAGAAATACCCCCTGGACGTATTCTGGCCTGAAAATTACTACATGTCCTGGAAAATGAGGACGCCTGGTCACTCTATTATTATAGCCTAAAGTTTGGCTTATATTTAGTAGATAGTTTTGTTGAATTAAATGGCCATTTCGGTTCAAGCCCAAGTCTCGTTAAGATGAGGAATCTGTCCAACACTGCCATTCGGTGGCCAGTGTTTGTAAAAGCATAGGCCCTTATTTCGATTGGTAATTTCATAGGCCAATGCTGACAGCGAAACGTCCTACACTTCAACTACAGAGTACAGATGAAGACTGAAGAATCTTTGCCTACGATGGTAATTTTATAGTATTCACCAAGTCTCTTATCGAAAAAAACAAAATACAAGCAACAGAGTGCAGTAGGGAAAATTATTTTATTTTCTGGTTAAAATAAATGAAAGGGAGACTTTTGTCTAATACACACGGCGCTCAGAATGAGCGGAGGAACAAGTCTTTACAAAAGACATCTGTATCAGCCTGATGTGAACATCACACACTTGGCCACAAGCAGGTTCACAATAAGAATAACAAGAGATCATTGAACTGATCTGCATGAGTCATTAATATAAGACAGTAAATGATCTACAAAAAGAATCAATAAACACCTTTCTCAACTGTTCCATAGGAACTGGAAATAATAACATGTGTCAGATCAACATGATCTGGAACAGAGTCTCTCAGAAAAAGAGAGGCAGAAGAAGATGCATAATACATTTTCAGAGAAAACAGGACATGTAAAAGTTACTCTAAAATAGAGTAAAAGTTGTTCATCACACAGAATATTTCTTCAGGCTTCAACATTTCAGAAAGATGTGTAACAAAGAAAATTCTTCAATGGACTAAATCCTCACTTTGTCATGTTTTGAACAATGTTATGCTGAGTCCAGTCTGCAGGCTCTACTAGGGCCGCCAGAGGGCGCAGGAGCCGCTCAGAACAATACTCATGACAGAAGAGCGCCTCTTTGTGGTTGTGCAGCTCAGTGCAGTCGCTCTGGGACATGAAGTGCGTCTCCTTCTGCTGCTGCAGGCGTGTGAGGAAACTGACAGTCATCTCCAGGACGTCTGCTTTCTCCAGTTTGGAGTCTGGCTGCTGTTGGAGGAACTCTGAACACACGAGAGACTTGAGCTGCTCAATGCAGCTGTTGATCCTCTCTCTGCGCAGTTTCTCCACCACAGGCTTCCTCAGCTGCAAAAACAAGAGACTCCATGAGTTCATATGTTCTATATACCCTGACCTGACTAGAACAGCAGAGACACGATCAAAGCGTGAGTTTTTTTGATAGAAGCATGAGACGGGGTTTACCTTGTGAGAGAGGCTGAGCTGCTCCTGAGAGGGGCCCATTGCTGCAGTGATGAGGAGCCATGTTTGGATGTGAGCTGTAGAGGTCTCTGTGGAGAGTCTGCTGTGTGCTCCTTCAGCCTGGTATTTATAGGGCCACATCTCCATATGAATGTGTGGGTCTAAGCCTGGGAGAAGGTTCCCACACTCTGGACCAATCAAAGCGCTGACAGGGACAATGAGGGACGTCGAGCATGGGGAATGCTCTTGAAGCCTCAGGGGACAATAGTGAGACGTCAGGGGGACCAGGTGGAGACCGGGCTCTGATAGACACAGTCAGAGTTCTGGGAAAGTGGTGACCCTGTGGAGAATCAGAACTGCTGCAGGGCCACCGTAGGATCAAGTGATAAAGAATGACCTTAAAACAGGCTGCTAAAGCACATTTTAAGGAGCTTGTGCTTAATCCTAATGCAGAGGATTAGGAGACATTTAGGAAATATTACTTACTTACTTACTTCATATATTTTTATATTTTAATCAAATCCCTTTTAATTTTAAACTTATTTTGTGCATTTTGTTGGTGATTTATTGTTACTTTAAGGGTTTGCAAACACACATACTTTACTCCAAGGTGAAAAACTTATTACTTCAGTACTAACAGATTACACTGTACCAACATTGAGATTCAGATTAATCACAGCTGCTGCCTTGTCTTCTATATCAGTAATATCCCCATTCACTTTTTCTTCCAGGTCCCATTATTGTAGAGCGCATTAGTCAATGATGTCAGGCTTTTGGAGAAGTGTGCCGTTGTCCCCAAGAGAGCAGACGGCTGATGGAAGGTGCTAATCACACACGACTGGGACTCTGTTCTCCAGTGCTTTCCCACACTCCGTCTATTGACAGAGCACGCACTTCACAATAGGCACGCGCCTTGTTAAATGTGAATTCACGCACACACGCACGCTCAGTGTAGGAGGCCCGTGGTCCCGCCGTTCTTGCAAACGCATGTGTTTAGGCCGCACAAACATATGTACAGTTTCCCTATTTCTCCTGGTCAGACTTAAGTCTTGTTGAGAGACAGATAAGCAAGTACAAGTTAGTGTATACAATAAGTGAGTCTCTGGTTGCCTCCAAATATTATTATCTCTATGTATGTACTTCAAAGTAATCACAGAAGAGTGATCAGAGGGATGTAGGACAATATTAATGGCACATAAACACAAAGGAAGAAGAGACGAACACATAGGAGCACATAATAGTGTTAAAGTGGCATTACCAAAATGGTAGATAGATACAGCATTGTACAGTATGGGTCATACATCACCAAGCATTCTCAATGCAATTCACCTTATTCAGGAAGTTGCAATGGGCGCTGCCATCTTGTGTTTATGGTGAAATTACAGGTCTGACTTGAGCTGATATTGGCTTTGATATCCTGAACTTGCAGCACAAGCAAATATGGGGACCAGGTTTCTAATTATCACTTGTGGGGACCACCCTTTCTAGAGGTTCACTTTCTAGAGTCACTAGAGAGTTACTTAACATGACATTGCAAGCTTATACACAACTTCGGATTTCTCAATTGATGAAATAATGTCCTGACCGTGTGCAGTGGGGACCTATAAAAAAACTAGTCAATGTCACTTATAAGGACCAGATTTGCATAAAATTTGTATAATTCACACAATTTTGTATTTTACTCATGGGGACCTTTTAAAACTAAGTACATTACTAACGACAAGAATGCAAATGTCTTTGCAAATGTGTCTTTATTAACTCATTTTAATGTTGTAAAGCTTGTGAACAGCATATTTCTTGTTGAAAACAAATTCAACTCTTAATACAAAACTTATTCAAAAGGTTAAAAAAAAATAAAGTGTTATTCTCATTTCCTTTGACAATTTGTAACTACTTGGTTATTAAGCTTTATATAGATATTTTGTAATCTCAAATCCTCTTGCCGTTAGAAAAGGCTGTATTAAACTAAAACATCTTACACAAACAAATTCCCCCTTAAACTTTCTGATTCAACAAGAATTCTGTCCCTTAGCCCCTCCTCCCCTCTACCCAACTTTCCCTTTATGCTCTCTGTCTTAACAGTGTTACTGTTTCTTATTGAGAGCTATACTACGGTTATGAATGTAAAATTTGATGCTTTTCCAGTCACGGTTGATTAGTGCTTCTGGTACATTTTTCACAGTCGCTCTTTGTAGGTACAACACGTGATGTAATGAAGCGCTTCAGGTGCTTTTCCACTGCCTGTACCTCAGTCGGCTGCCAGGGACATTTCTTCTGTTTTTTGCCTTTAAGTCACGTGGGTCATCTGTGGGAGACAGAAGGTATAAGACTTTACAATAGAACACACCTAAAATATTCACCGTCTAAAACAGTGCTCCTCCAACTTTTCAGACCAAGCACCATGTTATAAAATACTGAAATGTACCACCATGCCTGGATCACAATCAAATCAGGGTTTATAAGGGTCTAAACTACACTTCCTTGGACTAAAGTCTGTCTGAATTTTGTCTAAGCCATGTCTACAGCAGAAAACTCCTAGCTTACAGCCATTACTAAAACATTAATAATGATCAAAAATTAAAATCAATAGAACCACCTGAGGAGGCCCAAGTACTACCAGCAGTACACAAAGCATAGTTTGACAACTACAGATGTAAAACCAACTCTTGTTTGCACACACACACATCTAGGGTCAGGGACAAATCTCATGAGGACCTTTTCACACACTTTCATTCTTTATGGGGACCAATTAAATGGACTTTCACACAAGATTCAACTCAACAGCAGTCACTCCAAGTGTGTTATGGGGACATCGTGAGGGTTAAAAAAGGCCACAAATATTCTCCTTCCACTACCCCAATTACTGAATATAGTTTAATGAGTTACACGTAAAAATCTTATATAATTGTCATCAAATGTTAAAAAGCTTTCTCAGAACTGACCAAGAGAGCCCTTGGTCTTTTGTCATGATTGATAAATGTGATCCTACCTGTTTCTGAGAGGCGTGTATGTGTTCTGCAAATGTTTGAGTTTATCAGAGGGATGTATGTGGCATACAGTGGCAGTGAACAGCAGTAGACAGAGAGTAGCTCATGATGTGTTGGTGTGTGATATAATTGGGGTTGTTTTAGTAATGGCTAATTTGAGGTGATGTTGAAATAGGTTATAAATGGTGTCCAACCGAATGGCCTCATAATGCTGGTATGTAACCATGAATTTTGGCCTCATAAACCACATACAGTGGGGAAAGAAAATCAGCCTTAATTGTGCAAGTTCTCCTACTTAAAAAGATGAGAGAGGCCTGTAATTTTCATCATAGGTAACCTCAACTATGAGAGACAAAGTGAGAAAAAAAAAATCCAGAAAATCACATTGTCTGATTTTTTAAGAATTTATTTGCAAATATGGTGGAAAATTAGTATTTGGTCACCTACAAACAAGCAAGATTTCTGGCTCTCACAGAGCTGTAACTTCTTCTTTAAGAGGCTCCTCTGTCCTCCACTC
>OMNZ01094816.1:0-12312 GCA_900303255.1 Lesueurigobius sanzi
ATTTTTACTTAATTATGTTATTAGGTGGAATAGTCTTTGTATTGAGTATTAACTGCTAGTTTCAAGTACTGTGAGGCTTAAAATAAGTATTTCACACATTTTAAGATGATTGACCCAAAGTTAAAGTACCTGAACTGGAATTTCATAAGATATGATTTCTTGTTTAAAGATTTTGCATGATCTTGTATTAAGATAAAAGGAAAAATATAAGTATCAAACCAAAACAGACCCAACTCTATGCTTGTTTTTAGATCTGCTGTTCCAATTTCAAGTTATATTTACTAAGCAATTTTTTCTTATTTTAGTCATCAAGACCAAAAATAAGTGAATATTTCTTTGTTTTAAGAAAATAGTTCTAAATGTTACTGCTTGAAAAAAGACCACATTGCTTGTTTTTAGTCTAAAAATGCTAGTTTCAAGATTGCTGAGGGTGATATGGGGCTAGTATTATTTTCTTATTTTTGTAAAATTTTCTTGTTCTGTTGGCAGATAATTTTGCTTGTTTTAAGTATTATTTTTCTTATTTTAGTATTTTTTTTTCTTATTTTTTTAAGTGGACTTTTTGCAGTGTGCAAGCTTTCCGTCTTTTTATGTTTACAATAAAATGAGGAATTTTGTGTAAAAATGACCAAAATTGCCTATATTTTCGGGGATGAAACACAACTAATGAATAGAACCAAGTTTAAAGTCATAAAGGCCTTTAGAAACATATAGAAACAATATTATCTGCTGCTTTGCTGTTTTTTGTAAAGTAGCCATCAAAATATTGTTTAGGACAAGAAGAGTGGAAAGTTTGGAGTCTTGCTGCCTTCGTGTGGTACCGGTGGTAAATCCCACTTGCCGAGTAGAAAATTGCACATCTCATATTTTCCACTGGAGAACTGGGAAATCATTTTGATACTGGTGTTTCGGAGATGAGAAACCCTAGACCAGTAGCTCGCCATCCCTTTCCCAATAGCTCACCAGAGGCTTTCTACATTTCTACATACTGTATGCTTTAGGAGTCAAATTTTAGATGCATTTTTGTTGCTTTGATCTAAACATCTCCAAACATTTAGGTGAATAAAGCAGAAACTACTATATTGTATTGAATGATCATCTTGGCAGTCCTAGAGGCGTAATTACACGTGTTTCTTCGAAGTATTAGTAGCTCGCTGCCAATTTTGTATTGCAGTGGCAGCTCACACGGTAAAAAACATTGGAGATCCCTGCCCCTAGACCTTTCAACAAGACGGAGAGATGCGATCATAATATGATGTCTTTTAGCAGATTGTTATGAAGCCTACACCATGTATTTAGTATAGCAGACACAATTTTAGTTTCATGTTTATTCCTACTTGGCCGTTTTGTGGAAAAAAACAAAAACAAATCCAAGGTGGCAGTCGATCAGTGGGTCTTCAAGCTTTAATTTCCCCATTTGCTCGTGTCTTCTTTACGACAGCGCATGAAGGCAGCATTCGTCAGAGCTACTGAAGTGGAGCGGTCGTTCCGAGAGTGAAATTAAAATATCATTTGGAGAAGTAAGGCTTTTGTCTGGTCACTTTAGGCGCGCCATCATATAATAACCATCGTAAAGGCGGGGTTTGGTCCATTTTTTTAAACTTCCACATTGAAGCTAAGATGTTAAGTGATAAAACTAGGCAAAAATCTCATGCTTGAAAGGTGTGTTTTCACCTGCAGCATCTCGACTCAACAGAACAACTAAAGGCACATTTGCAACGTTTCCCCGTAAAAATCTAAATATTCCTTTTCTGCAGTGACAATATTTAAAATCCTTTACACAAATGACTATAAACAAAGAGATTAAAACACATTACGTTCTAAATATGAACCAATATTGATTAGGGCTGCACAATATATCGTCAACTCATCGTTATCGCAATAATATGTGACGCAATGTTCAGATGGAGGAGCCAAACAATGACTTTGGTCTTCCATCTGACTGAATATAAACAGTTTTAGACAACGTCGTCCTTCAAGATGTGCAAAAGATCAGTTTCAGTCGTGGTTCTCCAAACACAGGTCCATTTTATGCTGATTTTTCAATATTGAATTCCTAGCCTGATAAATCCTGCCTATCCCCAATGGGACAACGGCCCAATAGCCTCATGGTGGGTCTGGAGCCTGCATGAACGGGGCTAGGTCTACAGATGTCTGCATATGCTTGAAAGCCTCAGCGTTTCCCACAAATTCAAAAGAACTTTATTGATCCGCGGGAAATTGCAGTGTCGCTGTAACTCAAATGGTAAATCTTAGAATAATTAGTAAAAAGAAATCATATTGTAGGTATTTGAGTAAAAATTTAACATTGTACTGATATATTATCTCATCAATCTCATTTTTGAACAGTATAGTTAATGTTATGTTAAGACAAGAAGCACATGAATTGTAATTTCCAATCCAAATGTCTTGCTTAGCTTGTTTTTAGACCATGGTGGAGAAAATGAGACCATGGGGGGCTGCCATAGTCTCCGTTATCAAGGGGAAACACTGAAGCCTACAGGTTTCATTCCGATTTTCCGTATCAGCTTCCTCTTTAGCTCAACTGATGTCTGTTCATTGCTAGTCACATGTGGCTTCTTGTCCCACCCTCTCGGGGCGTGTCATTGTTCCCAGGTGCTACTCCCTTGCGAACTACGATTGGAACAACACATCACTAAGGAAGGACCATCATTGAAGAATCATGGGAGGCGCCGCTATGCACAAAATGCCTTTTCAAAATGAAACAATAAAATGGCAGAAAACGTGCAATACATTTCTTTCTCATATTCATGGCAGTAATATACACCAAAAGTTTCAAATCAGTATCACGCAATTTAATTTTTCCCCCTATTCACCTGCGGCATCTTGTTTGGACATATAGCATTTTTCTCTCATATATTGTGCAGCCTTAACAATGTGCCATTTGACATTGAGAGTAAAATCAAGAGCGCTCGCCGACGGATCCGGCCCAGCTCCGGTCAGTGCGTACCATTTGTTATGTCCTTTCCTCCGATATTTGAGAATAAACTGATAAAAGTCTGTAAAAACCAGCAGCTTCAGTGCATCGTCCGTAAAAGTCAGAGCTACAGAGGCATGATGAGTTTCTAGAATCTAGGTCTGCTACGCTTGGATCCAAAGAGTCGATTCTCTCCGGAAATACTACTTTTATCTGCGAACAAAGAGCCGTGACCAAAATGAAAATGAACGCTGCAAAAATGTACATTTATCTTATTTTAAGCCTGAATATCGTATCACAGGCAATCTATTTTTAGACTCAAAATGTCTAGGTGCATTACGGAAAACAAACACTCTTCCTTTCAATCCCTTTCATGTTACACAAAATAATACAATGTTCTTTTTCAGATGTAAAAGTGAAGGTCTCAGCTGATATCTCCCCACTCAGCTTCTCGTTTCAACCAAAAGGGGGCGGTAACCTTTTGGTGAAGTGGACTTTGCTCCCCTCCTTTGTTTACCTCTTACGTGGCTTCCCACGCAAATGTTCAATGAGAAACAAACCAAGGCTGTGTCCGAGTGTCCACACCGTTCCCTATATAGTGTACTGCAAAGTGGCCACTCCCTTTTGTGCAACAATCCAAGCAGTTTTCTTCATTCTTAGAATGAGAGCAGCTGATTACATGAACATCCTGTAGGACCAAGTTATTCCTTCTTCCCTGATGGTACAGGATTATTCTAAGATGACAAAGCCAGGATTTATTGGGCTGAAATTGAGAAAGAGTGGTACAGGAGCGTCACTATTTAGCTACTACCACACACTTAGCCACCACAGAGTCCAGATCTTAGCTCCACTGAGAATCGTTGTGATGTGCTGGACATGGCTTTGCGCAGTGGTCACACTCTCTCATCATCAAAACAAGATCTTGGTGAATAATTGATGCAACTCTGGATGGAAATCAATGTTTTAACACTGCAGAAGCTTATTGAAACAGCACCACAGCTAATGGGAGTCCAAGGTGCGCCTGACATTTCTTTTTCAGCCTCTGGTTTACCTCAAAAGGGGGCGTTAACCTTTTCGTTGCTCTGGTTTATTAGCCACACAGCCCTTTACTTTCTCCTCCGCAGATCACATGACTTGGGTTGGCTTGGGTCACGTGATCAGCGTCCAGGAGAAAGTAGTGAGGAGAAATGTGTCCGAATCGGCAACAAAATGAGTCCACTATCTTGTCTACTACACAGTGCGGGACATTTGGACACAGCCATTGTTTAAAATGTCAAACTGTGGAAAACGAGGTCAAAATTTCAACTTAACCTTAAGTATAATTGTTATGTTTTAGTGAAAGTGTGTCATATGTACTTTGATAATATCCGAGATGCTCAAACGCAGGTACAACGCACTCATCGTGATATGCTGCATTTAAATTAACCTGATCAAACATAAAATCCAATCCAAACTGCAGGATCGTCATGATTTCAAACCAGCATTTAAAGTGCACAATCGTCTTGTTCCCTGAATGTCGCCCAGCATTAAAAGATTAAGAATAAATATATGATTAACTGATTAAAACATACATTTGGCACATTCAAACATCGCTGTGTAAACCATATATAAACCTGCCGTTCGGAGTCAGTCTGTGAGTCGGATTTACAAAGTATCAAAGTTTTTATCAAAGAGACCTCCGGAGACCAGGAGGCGGAGTTTGCACAGGGGGGCGTGGTCAGTGGTACGGGAGGGCGATGGGGACGTTGGAGGCGGGGTCGGTCGCGCCGTTGGCCGCGTGAGGCTGGATCACGATGGGCGTGTTCTCACCTGCGAAGAAACGGGGAAAATACAGAGAGTAGTAAAGATTATCAAACAATTCAATGAATGGATTTTTCTACAGCCCAGTACAGCAGCACATACAGCTTCACATTGGACAGATGCAAAGTCCAAACAATGTAGTGTTTACACAAAGCAAGAAGCAGCAACTTGTACAAAAACTGAAAGAGTCTGCTTAGTTTGAAAACAATACGTTAAACAATAAGATTTAGTGTATATCACATGTTATGTACATCAAAGTTAGTAAGTCCCTAAGTATTTGTGTTTTAAGGATCTGTTTTTTCGACCCGTTGGGATAATTGGACGAGACAGCGCTGGAGGATTGATCATGTCTAACACACTGAGTCATAGCGTTCAAGTTGGGAAACTACCACATTTTACCCCTCTAAAGCGGATTAGACAAAGTGTATGGAATCAGATTTGCGACAAAACTATTCAAATTACTTTTAAAAGAACTCAAAGTAAAAAAAAAATATATATATATTTTTGGCAATTTCCTAAGATAGTATTTTAATTACTACATAAAAATAAACAATAACAAATGTAAAAACTATGAAATGCTAAACATGAGTAAAAATTGTTATTCAATAAAATATATTTTTTTTCACTTGTTTCATAAAATGTTTTAAAAGTTTTCATTTCAATGTTAAGAGTAACATTTTACAGTTATCAATAAAAGTTTTGTTGTTCTTTGCCTCGTTAGTTTTTTTTTGCATTTGACTCTCAAAGTTTTGCTTTCGACTCTTGAAATTTTGCTTTTGGTGAAAAGCTGATAGGGAGGCGGGCCTTAGAATAGTGCCTTCTCATTGGTTGAAGAGCCTTTAGCCCTGCTACAATTTGGGCCAAGCTTTGACGAACAATGATCTAGCTATATAAAACAAGTTAGTTCTTATTAACGGTTAAGGAAAAAGGGGGGAAAAACATCAACATTTTTTTACTATTAACGTTAAAATGAAATCTTTTAAAACATTTTATGAATTTTATGTAAAAAATATATATTTTATTGAATACCAATTTTTATTCTTCATGTTTAGCATTTCATATTTTCCATTGAATATATTTTATGTTGGAATGAAAATAACATATTACGAAATATATTAGAATTGATTTTTTTATTGGAGTTCCTTTTGAATAGTTTTGTCTCAAATCTGATTCATAACAAAGAGCCTCTTTCTGTTCTTTCAAAAAAGGAAATTGTGGATTCCGCTAAAACAGATTTGATATCAGCAGCTACACATCCGTCCTCCTGCACTGTCATGCTTTATTTTGCTTCTGCTCTGCACTTCTTACATTTGTAAAACAAAGATATCGCGCCCAAAGGCCTGTGATTGGCCCAAACCACTTCTGGTTCGGTGCAAACAGTGAGGGCTGGAGCGATACAAGATGAGTTCACAAATACAGAGAGAATTCAGCAGGAGGAAAAGGCAGCACAAGCTCTGCTGTCAAGACTCTGTATTTTAAACCTAATACATTCACTGTGTTTGTCTGCAATAATTACTGCATTTATTATATTGCAAAACTTGTATTTACTTGTATTTACTGCCCAGTACCATAGGTGTGTAGGGCAGCTTTGATTGATAGGGAGCTGTAACTAGTTAAATATCAGGCTTCTTAATGACCTTCATTTTGTTTTGGGAGTCAAAAACCACAACACTGAAGCTGCAATAGTGGCATTATTCCAGAAAAACCTGTGATACGCACTATAACCCAGAGTATTAGTAGTTCAAAGGTCACAAAACCAGTTTGTATGAGAACATAATAAGAGGAAGTTATGCAAATATCCAAGTTCCCCAGTTTGTGAGAAGTCACCTATAGAACATCGAGTACATACAACATTTTACTGGAGGAAGCATCTGTGAACATTAGTGAACAGTTTCACCACAAAGACAAGATAATAAATGTTAATAAATCAAATAGAAGCATCTCCTCCGTCGGTTAGTGAGCGTTAGGACAGTTAGTGAAGCAGCAGAACCGTTAGCTGCGTTAGCCACGTTAGCCACAGTAGCTTCGTTAGCCACGTTAGCTTCGTTAGCCACGTTAGCTTCGTTAGCCACAGTAGCTTCATTAGCCTCGTTAGCCACGTTAGCTTCATTAGCCTCGTTAGCAGTGATGGGCAAATGAAACCGGAGCTCGTTTCAGTCCAGTTGGTCACGTGACTTAAGCGTCGGCGTCTCAACAACTGCTTCACTCTGTGTGTATTGGTTCAATGTGAGTCTCAGAGCGTTTGTCTTGGTCTTACAACTGTGAGGCGCTAAACCATGTATACATTCTGGTCAAACATTTGTTGATAAATAAATTATAAATGTGTTTCCCTCACTTCCCCATTTAAGCGCATGTATGGTGCAAGTTTACAGCGCTGGCTACAAATGGAGAAGCCAGCTTTGACTTCATGAGGTAAAAAGATCACTCCTGCGTTATACTTACTTTGGTTACCTGTGCTGCAGCCAGGAGGCAAATGGAGGCTGCGAGCATATGACTCTCTTTTGAGCGGGTGGGAGAGACCAGTGCTAATTGGGAGGGGTGTTTGCCTTTGGGTTGGGCTGTACATTTTGTCCCTTTTTGATATTGTTTGTTTTCTTGTTGCTTAAGTAGGCCACTTTTGTTATGCTTCATGATTGTATTTCATTTGGGGGTTTTTGGGATGTTATTTTAGGAGACGGATTCCCTGCGTTTTGGGTAAACCCCCCTTCTATTGGTTTAGTCCAACTTTGATCCCAGCTATTTAAGGGGTTGTGGTGTCATTTGCTGGTTGTTGATGTTGTGTGTGTTGAAGATGAAATAAAGAGAAGCCTATTTTTACATTTCTGCGTCTGCCTCCAGAGATATTTGGTTGGCCGTGCTGACAAGTGGTGTCAGGGTTTTGGAGATCTGAACGTGGACATGATGTTGCGAGATGGGAAAAATTTGGAACTTCCAGAAAATGCAGACTCCAGCGCAGAAGCTGGTGCAAAAGTGGAACAGATTTGATGAAGTGACCGGGATGCTCCGATCTCTAATGCAGTCCCAAGCAGCCAGGGATGAGAAAATTGAACGGGACGCAGCCCGTCATGAGCAGAGATGGGTGAATATGGAGCAACAGTTTAAAACATATTCAGGCTCAAGTGAAGGAGCTGGTTAGAGAAGAGGACCCCGAAAGAAATGCAGATGAAGGAGACCCAGATGAAGGGGTGAGTGGCTATGTTGATCAAATGGGGAATCGGCCTCACCTCAGGCAGGAATGGTGCTAAGGGAATCCAAGCTACTGCCTCTAGCAGAATCTAGGGCTAGCTCAAAATAGCCAGAAAACTTGGTATGATAAAAAGGCACGAGAGAGAACATTTATACCAGGACAAGAGGTGCTGTTGCTGCTCCCTACTAATGACAGTAAGCTTCTGACCAGATGGCATGGTCCCTATAAGATCACAA
Source organism: Lesueurigobius sanzi (assembly GCA_900303255.1). NCBI lineage: Eukaryota > Metazoa > Chordata > Actinopteri > Gobiiformes > Gobiidae > Lesueurigobius > Lesueurigobius sanzi. The sequence continues at coordinate 8,162 of OMNZ01094816.1, forward strand.
AACGGTTGGGGAACGTGACCTATGAACTATACATGCCGGATCGACAGAAGAAGCACCGCCACCCTTGGTCATCGCCGACGTCTAGCCGCCGCCCTCCGTCGTCGCCGATGTCCAGCCGGCGCTCTCCAGCATCGCCAATGTCTCCAGCATCGCCGATGTCCAGCCGCCGCTCTTGAGCATCGGCAATGTCCAGCCAGCGTTCTCGGTCGTCGTCGATGTCCAGCAGCACCTGGCCCAGCGTACTGGGCACCAGCTGTTGGTCAGAGTGGTGGATGAAGAGGAGGAGGAGGAGGAGGAGGAGGAGGAGGAGGAGGAGGAGGCGGAGGAGGAGGAGGAGGAGCAGTTTTTCCCATAGGCAGTTCTGAGTTAGGGGTGATAGACAACAACACCTCGAAGAAGATTTTATAGGATCCCAGAACGTTTGGTTCAGCAGTTAAAGAAAGAAATTGAACTAATGTTGGAACTGGGAATTATTGAAGCCTCAACAAGTGAATGGTGGAGCCCAATTGTGCTGGTTCCGAAGAAAGATGGAACACTTAGGTTCTGTATTGACTTTAGGTATCTCAACACAGTGATGTAGTGGTCTTTAGTCCGACATGGGAGGACCATGTGGTTCATCTGAAAACGGTGCTTCAGTCGATTAAGTCTGCAGGTTTGACAATCAACCCCCACAAATGTAAATTGGCTCAGAGAGGTGTGGAGTATTTAGGTAGTTATGTGGTGGGGCATGGTCAGGTGAAGCCTCAGGTGGGCAAAGTGGAGGCGATCCATGCTTATCCAGTCCCCACAACCAAGAGGAAAGTCCGTGCCTGTGTGGGCTTGGTACAGCAAATTTATCCCACATTTTGCTGAGAGCGCGGCACCTCTCACTGACTTGACAAAAAAATGCAGCCCCAAATAGAGTCAAATGGAATAATGAGTGTGACAGGGCTTTTAATGATCTAAAAGGAGCGATCACAAGCGACTCAGTCCTGCACAGCCCTGACTTTTCTCAGCCGTTCACACTGCGAACAGATGCCTCTGGTGTGGGCACAGGAGGTGAATGGGGTGAGGCGCCCAGTGGTCTTTCTCAGTCGCAAACTTCAGGACAGGGAGACAAGATACTCCACTATTGAAAAAGAGTGTCTTGCAAAGAAATGGGCAGTGGAATCCTTGAGATACTATCTTTTGGGCAGGCATTTTACTTTGGAGACTGACCACCGAGCTTTGAAATGGCTGCAGCAGATGAAGGACTCAAATATGCGCATTGCAAGGTGGTACCTTTATATGACTTTACTGTGCATTACCAGTGCAGGAAAGCAAACGTTGTAGCGGACTCTCTGTCTCGTATGTATGAAGATTAAGTTTGGACTAAGGAGAAGGGGGAGGAAGTGTAATGGAGAGGTCCTCCATTACTGGGCAACATGGAATGTAGTTGTAATTGTAATGCATAAGTGGTTTTAATAATAAAGCACACAACAGAGCTGTAATTATGTTTATTGACTTATTAATCTTTAATTATACTTACTTTGGTTACCTGTGCTGCAGCCAGGAGGCAAATGGAGGCTGTGAGCATGTGACTCTCTTTTGAGCGGGTGGGAGAGACCAGTGCTAATTGGGAGGGGTGTTTGCCTTTGGGTTTGGCTGTACATTTTGTCCCTTTTTGATATCGCTTGTTTTCTTGTTGCTTAAGTAGGCCACTTTTGTTATGCTTCATGATTGTATTTCATTTGGGGGTTTTTGGGATGTTATTTTAGGAGACGGATTGGTTTAGTCCAACTTTGATCCCAGCTATTTAAGGGGCTGTGGTGTCATTTGCTGGTTGTTGTGTGTGTTGGGAAGATGAAATAAAGAGAAGCCTATTTTTACATTTCTGCATCTGCCTCCTGAGATATTTGGTTACCATGCTGACAATGGCCACAAGATTAAAATGGTATGTAAACTTATGAGCACAACTGTATATAACAGGTAGTTTGGGAAAGTAGTTAATGTGTTAATGTGTTGGTGCAGGAGTCTCCAACTTTATTTTAAGCCGCGAGCAAATTGAACGCAACAATGGACCTCATTCACGAAACAAACTTACAAACAAATTTGTTCTTAAGGCCGACTTAAGAACATTTTGGGCATTCACAAAATTTGTTCTTAGCTGAAAGAGCTCTTCTGGAAGAACAAATCCTAAGAACAGTCAGGAGGACTCTTGCGCACCAAACATCATCACTCTTTGAGAACAGTTTTTTCTTCTTAAGAACGCTAGTTTCTCCTAAGTTGTACTTAAGAACTTTTTCTTAAATATTCATGAATGAGGCCCAATGTTGGCAGCAAGTGACTCACGCTTCGAATAAACAGGTGTAACTATGAGACTTAAGTGGAATTCACCAAAGACGTTATTTCAACACTATTTAACAAAATTACTTTAGTTTCCTTTTTATTCTTTACTATATTATCTACCTAAACGTTTGGAGAGTGTGTTCAACATGTTATTTCCTTCACTCTCTTCCATCGACAACAATGGAAATCCCAGCTCACAGGAAGTACTAATACAAACAGGAAATGCTTTTACAACAAAAGTGGGCGGGGCAGAATAAGGTGAATAGACCAGAGCAACGAAAAGGTTAACGCCCCCTTTTCGGTAACACCAGAGGCTGCGTCCATAAAGATGAATGAGGAAACATCGGCTAAAATCTTCACATTCACGTCTGAAAAATAACAATTTATGCGTTTTATACATTTGTCTGATATAAAATAGAAGCAAATGAAGAGATTTTTTTTTTTCTGTAGAAGATTCACAGAGCGGACAGTTAGTGTTTTAAAGTGGCTAAAGTTAGCAGGAAGTTAGCATGTTCAGACTTCAATCTAAACTGTTTAGCCATTCAAAGCAAAAAAAATCTCTTAATTTGCTTCTATTTTATATCAGTCGATGTTTCCCCATTCATCTCAACGGACGCAGCGTCTGGTGTCACCGAAAAGGGGGCGTTAACCTTTTCGTTGCTCGAGTTACTTGCTACTGTTGGAGATCCCTGCGCTTGTGCTCCAGTCGTGTCTTTATGAGAAGGCGCAGTAACCACGTTCGTCCACCAGATGTCAGTGTTTCAACATGAATGAAGCAGTGTGTTGTGAGCTCCGGCTGTCACGTGGCTTCAATCGCCCATCATCACTCCTCGGCGTTACCTGTTCACGCAGACTTTACCTGTTTGCTCCGTTTGTTCTGACGGAGGACTAGAGCTGGGCTGAGTTACTACAACGGGGTCGTCAGCTGTGGAACAAAACCAACACCAAGAAAACACTGTTCATACATTTACCAGGTGGAAGTCATCATCATTCTGTGCCATGCGTCAGGGTTTAGACAGTGAGCTGCTCGTCGTTTTACAACTAACCAAGCCGAGATTTGCAAACAGGAGACTGAAGGCACATTTCAATATTCAAGATGTAATTGGACACAATGGGAAACTTAAGAGCTAAATATTGCGCACAAGTTCAGCCAAACCTGCAATTAAATGTGTTTGGAACATATTTTGGGGAGTTTTTGATGAAAATTGTTGAGAAATATCATTATTTAAGAAACAAAGAGATTTAATGGCAGCTAGAATCCATTTTTTAATGTCACTTAAGGCCTTAGTTGTGGTAGAATGAATTGTCTGATGTTGAAAACCCTGTGGAAACCCAGATTTATGCTCTGCTTAAGGTTCATTATGGTGAAAGTAACAAATGCAACACAGTGTATCTTCTCCACAGCATGGGTCTTAGCAAAGCCACGTTCTTAAATGTTACTCAGTTCAAAATGTTGTGGCTATGTCTACAACCAATAAATGAAAGGTATCATTAAAACCACAAAAAATGCATTTTCATCATCAATAGCTTATTATTTTGGCTTCTTAAGATCTAAAATAACATTAACAATTTTGTATTCTTGAAACCTTGATGATAAATTTAACAGACCTAAGTGTAGTGTACATTAAAGGCCACTTGATGGCGCCTAATGGAGCTGCCTTTCTAATAATATTAATAATAATATGGGGAAGCAAATGCAATATTTAGCTTTTTATTAGTGGTGAGACTTTTATTCAAGTTAATTACAAGGTCTGCAATTAATGAATCAATCGCATTTGAAATAGTGAGCTATTGAACTGTTTATTGTTCATCTAATTTGAAAGGTTTTTTTGATCAATTTCACG
>OMNZ01094817.1:0-12105 GCA_900303255.1 Lesueurigobius sanzi
TGCGCGGACCAGGCCGCCGGGGCACCCGCCCTCGACTGCCGCCCAGTCCTCTCAGCACCCGACCCCCATGGCCCCCTCTGCAGGTGGTGAGTCCACAGGAGGGCGGGCCCACGTCTCCCTTTCGGGCTGAGCCCGCCGCCGTGGGCAAAGGCCCGGCCACCAGGCGCTCGTGTTCGGGCCCCACCCCCAGGCCTGGCTCCAGGGTGGGGCCCCGGCTCCGCCTTGCCGGGCAACGTCACGGTCCTTGTTCGTCTTCTGGTCATGGGGGTCTTCTGAGCTGCTCTTTGTCTGACCCGTCACCTAGGACCTGTTTGCCTTGGGAGACCCTACCAGGAGCATAAAGCTCCAGACAACATAGCTCCCGGGATCATTCGGGTACGCAAACTCCCCCACCACGATAAGGTGGCAGCTCAAAGGGGGAGACCCCTAAATGTCCTTCAAAAAAATCTGGAAAAAAATCATGACTTTCTACCCCAACACAGATCCTCATGGGGAGGTTGAATTTTCCAAAAAGGTTTTATTTTGAGCCACCCTACTATGCGTATTTCTTAACTCAGATGACCCTGAGTACCACTCTAGATATTATACCATCATTTGCAGTCTATTGAGCGTCTAAATTTTAAAAGAAAAACAAAAAAGTTCATATATAGACTGCATCTGTCTATAAGCTGCAGGTGTCGTAACATGGGGTGCTCCTGACAGTCCCTCGCCGACAGTCCCTTGGGCAAGTGCTGCATTTTGGTTTGGGCAGGCTAAATAAAATCCAGGCATTCCACACTTTAGTCACAGCATGTAACAGCCAGGCATTTCGCCCCTGAGGGTAAACACTTGCTTTTTCTGCTAGAGTGCCCCTAGTGGTCGTTAGCCAGTAAAAATATTTAAATAAACAGTACCGTTGTATGGACTGCAGTGTTCATAGGCCGTATTGTATTACATTTGCATTATACATTTGACTACAAAAATATCTGGTCCTAAAGTAGTTTAAAAGCCTGAGTAATACATCAAATAAGACTTACAGGATGTGCTGTGTGTACTTAGCATTTTAAGTCCATGGCTAGAGAATATTTGGGATTATTCAAACATACATGAATAAAACACAACTCAATTTGTTAAAGCTCAGAGTGACAATTTATTATGATATACTCTACTGCCTTTAATGTCATCTTTTTCGTATGACTTTTCTTTTACAATTATAAGAGAGATTGCTGAGGGTAAGACAACCCTAGAACTTTTATTTTTATTTTATGTGACTGACTAGAGGAAAATCCAGTTGGAAATCAGTGTGTCGGTGCTACTTCATGAGATTGCCGCATGAAGAACTGTTGGATTACCTCGGTGAAGTTGCTGACACCAGAGAACGTGTGCACTCAAGACAAGGCTGGAGTCCAAGGCCCGTGCTTGTCATCTTGTCAAAACTTTAGGAACTGGATATCGGTCTGAAAACAGGGGCAGAGCAACAAACAAAGAGCAGGAAGGAGAGCAGCAAAACAGTAAACACTGTCATTTCACATTGGACAGGCTGGAGCCGCGCCACTGACAGAGCATGTTCAAAGGCAGCGGGAAAATGTAGCCTCAGCGTAGTTGCAATGAGGGCCGCATTGTAAGGTCGATATTGACATTGCTCACTCCGATCACAGTATTTTGGATAGTTGTGACGGGAAGGGCAAAAAACGTCAAATCTCTCAAAGCTACTGGTTTACTGTGATAACCCCTGGCGAAACAAAGTGAGATTTTCAATAGTCTGTAAGGCTTTCAAACGTAGCTATTTGGACTATCTTGCAAGTTCAGAGCTATTCAGCTTTCATGTGGGACTGATAACAGGCGAAAAGTCTTCTGCTCTAAAAATAACCTAGTATAAACCTCTTTTGTCACATTTATGAAAAGAGACAGATTTTTAGGTCCAAATTTGCATGGGTGTAATGGTAAATGGTAGAAAACAGCAGAGCAGCGGAACATAAAATTGCGAGTGAAAGGTTTTCTTGCATTCAAAATGACTTGGCAAAGCAGTTGTTGCCTCTTTTCATTAATTGTAGCCTAAAGTTTTATTCACATGACTGCAATTTCCAAGGAGAATCCATTCTGACTAGACAATTTTAGTCAAAAGTTGTGCCTCTCAGCAAAGTAGGTCTCAAATATGGTATGGGTGTTTATTTGTAACAGTTGTGGCCATTAAAAGGGTATGTAAACCTCTGGCCCCATAAGCTTTTGGCTACATCAGTATGTGTTTTACAGGTACCGTACCGTATTTTCCAGACTATAAGTCGCTCCGGAGTATAAGTCGCACCAGCCAAAAAATGCATAATGAAGAAGAAAAATATATATATATGTCGCACCTTTTAGGGAAATTTATTTTACAAAATCCGAGACCAAGAACAGACATTTCATCTTGGAAGGCAAGTTATAATAATAATAACAATAGACTAGAGAACAACAGGCTGAATAGGTGTACGGTATGCTAACGTTACTTATTAATTAATATATAAGTCGCACCTGAGTATAAGTCGCAGGACTAGCCAAACTATGAGAAAAAGTGCAACATGTAGAATACGGTATATGTAGTGATCTGCTTAATGGGTATTAATTCAACTTATGTTACTGAATGTAATCAGTAGTCTCAGAAAATTGTAAGTAATTCATGGGTAGGAATAAATAAGCGTCTTGCTTCAGCCTACTCCTTGTGAGCATTGTTGTGTTATTGTTGTTTTTTTCTTTCTATTACTGGATATCTTGTTTTCAATGTTCTTTTAATAAGACAGGAGGTTTGTTTAGTTTCGGCTACTTCCTGTAGCCTTCGTAAGAAGCGCCACGTGATGGTGAAGTGGCGTATCCGAGGCTGCTTACATGGATTTGTCAGTTAGCAGGGGAATACTGCTGAGGAGATTCTAGATATCTTCTTTTGGTTATAACCCAACCACGCAAATAAAGAAATTGATTAAAAAAATAGTATGGGTTTTGTTGCTGGCTTCCTTTCTTGAAATTTAATTGATCCCAAAGCTCATAAAGCTCCCATTAAAGAGCCATGAATACCATCACTACCAGATTACAATTGTTGAACAATTTAGGTACATAATAAGGGCAAAGTTTCCAATCAAATTTTGTGTTAGTTAACTTATTTAACTTTTACTTCAATTCATTTTATTTTACAAAAGATAGCAAACTGTGTTCACATCCAACCACATTTTCTAAAGTAAACAAAACTCTGAAGTTTCAATTATGTGTCAAGCCTTTGTTCTCACAGAATTTCCCATTACTTATCTAGTAGCAGTAATATTGACTTTTCCAACATGGCTATAATTCATAAAATTGTCAAGCACTGAAATAGATAGATAGGTTTTAATCTGCCTCTTGTTAAAAGTGAAGCCCCTGCCATGTATAAAAAAAAAAGCTGAATTTTCCAACATGGCCGCCCTCGCACACAGTTCACTTTTAATCAGGAGAGTGAGGACCTCCGGGGTGGCTCTGTAATGAGATGTAATCAATGCCTGCTCACTGATTGGACCGCAGCGCCTCACTCTTGTTTGTTTGTTGCTCTTGTTGTTACCTCCAGGCCACAGATCCGGACTTGGGTGAGAGCGGCCAGGTCCATTATCGCCTCGTCAACCACCAGAGACTGTTTTCCATCAACGCCACGGGAGCCATCACCACCGCAGCCCCGTTGGACAGAGAGGTAATGGGGACATCAATTACATGACAAGATAAGGGCACAACTGCATCATGTGTGTGCAGGCTTTGGTTAAGACTCAAAAAAGCCAACAAAGGTCCACATGATTTAAAAAGAAACATCTAAAATATACCTAGACATTCATAACAAAAACATTTAAAGGCCTAATACCATTTATTTATAGCCTACAAACACTAAAACAGGGGGAAAGTAATATTTAATGGGAGACACTGCAGGCAAAACCTTTTTTTTTTTTTTCAGGTTTGGGCCAGTTTGCTCTTTAACATATAAACTTTCAACAGGAAACAAATATATTACCTAATCCTCACTATAAAAAGTGTAATTATTGCACTGATTCAACATTTAGCCATAGAACAAAATTGTATAACAGAAATTGTAACTTTCAATGTTCTCAAATTCGACACTCAAGCTTTACATCAAGGAACCACTCACCCATTCACACTCTCATTCCACACACCAGTGTACGCAGACACTGGAGGCAAGGTGGGTGAAGTCTCTTGCCTGCGGGAATGGAACCGCTAACCCTCCGTTTACAAGGCGACCCGCTCCACTACCCTGCTCCACTACTTGCGCCCCAGTGTTGCGTATTAATAGCAAAGACCTGACAAAAGACCTTGTATGCACTGCGGGCGTAGCCATGTTTGACTCCAGCAGGCGGCACAGGGGGCTAAAGTGTGCTTTACTTTTGAGTTTCATGTTTCATGTTTACATGAATGAACTTTGACCCAAATTGCAACAATTTATAAATCCTTTCTCACCAATGGATAAAAGGAATTGGGTGCATAAATTGCAGAGGGATGCAATTTATATTTTCATCTCCAGCTTCTAAAACTAAGGTAAGATAACTACAGAGGACAGTTGTCAAAGAGACCAATACATAAATGTTTTATTATTATTATACTATTGTTTATGAATGTTTGTGAATGGTGCATGCGGCTAATCACAGTGCTCCATGTGCGGCAAATGGGAGATGGCAACTCAACAAACCCAATTGATCAAATCTATCTCCTCCTTTAACGGCAGCACAACTTCAATTCTTTATTTATTAGTAAATATAGCCTACCTGTTTATCATAAAACATCCAAGACCTTTGTTCCGAGAGAAAGAGAAACTACTGTACAGAGCACAGGTGCATGCTGGGAGGTCAGGTGACGTGCTGTGTTCCTCCTCTCCCCCTGGCGCTGTTTTGGATGTAGCTGATGCTTCTGCAGTAGTTTTATGATTTGGAAGGATTTGGGACTTTTAATCTGACTCTTCACTTCTGTAACATCGCGGTGAGTTTTATCATTTCATTAAATCTGCTGAGGGATATTGGTCTTGGTTTTGTGGAGTTTATGGAGTGTATTTGAGTCGCGGTGACGAGTGGATCCTCATTAACGGAGCGTCTAATTTAAGATTGCTTAGCAATTTGTCAAATGTTCCAACACGTTGCTGCTATAATATTAAATGACTGCGTGCTGAGGTGTTGATGGTCTGCAGCTCTAATCCAGTGTTTTGTGCTTGGATTGTTTCTGTACTATGGCCTATTGTTTTGCTAATAACTCGATTATTGCAATCTAAATAATTTATTGATTTTTTTCACTGCAGTTTGGTTTTGAATTGTTGCTCAACAACTCGTCTGAATCATTAGCACTGGGCTAATAAATAGTACAAAAGCACATTTATGATAGAATGTGTTGCTTGCAATAGCAGCCTCTCTCTATATACAGTATCTTTAATATATAGTAATGTCTAAAGGTAAAGCGCTTTTATTTTGTCATTATACAATGTACAACGAAATTACATAGATCAGATGGAGGGATGTAAATATATAAGTATTATCAATAATATTATCTGATATATAGGGCCCCCTATTGATTTTGCTTGGGGCCCCAAGACACCCTTGGAACGCCAATGGTTCTCACCAAAGACATGTGTAGTTACGGTGAAATGCCCTTAACACATCTTCACTGGGAGGAGTTTTTAAGCCTGTGTCAAAATTTTTCTCAATGTTGTCTACTCTGTTGCTAATCTGTTTCTCGTTCTTCTCATTCGTATTCATAAACTTGAATGAAAAACTGCAACAACAGGATCAGGCTATTTTCACAAAGGAGCACCGTTCAATATGTTCACATTAAACAGCTGGCCAAAAGGAATGATTTGTTCTGTCGCATTTGAAATTCATGGCCTTTGAATCAAATTTTGTTACTGTTTATTTACTCAATTACTTCTGAAATGAGTGTCTGTAGACTGAGTTTCAAATTATTTTTACCTATCTTACGACCTGCACGATTCTCTTTTTCATTAACTTAAACTGTATGTCTCTTAAAAGGACTGTACTTGTAAAGCCAGGAATTTTCTGAGGTGGTATTTGACGTGAAAACACACTTTAGAATCTAAATTGCAAAGTGGATTGCAAAGTGTCCTTGGGCCATTTCCAAACTAAAAACTTAAAAACTATGCACGCTGTAACTGCAACTTTTTCAAGCATCCCTCTTTAATACAATTTTTACATTGTGCTAAACATTTTGCAGAGTTTTATACTGTACCTCAAAATGTCCCTTGTGTGTCCCTGTAGGAGCGAGGACAGTACCTCCTGATTGTGGAAGCCTCAGACAGTGCAGTGGACCCCCGCAGATCCAGATTAACCCTCTTCGTAACGGTTCAGGATGTTGACGACAACAGTCCGGTTTTCACTCAGCAGCAGTACAATGTGGAGCTCCCAGAAAACAGCCCCAAAGACACAGTCATCCTGGAGCTGAAGGTGAGCGGAGCCAACGCCCCCGAGGCTGTGAACTATACTGCATTATGCATGAATGTGTTTATGAGAGTGCTTCAGGGGGAGCTTTCAGTGGGCCATTTTGTGATTTTCAACGAGTCAGGTGCAAGTCTCGGGAGGAAAAACATTTGAACACAGCATTTCCATGCAGCAATGGCATACATTGCAAATATAGGGCACCAGACCATGTCATTGAAAATCAGAAACGTTTTATTCAGCAAGAAGTTGTTTAATTGCATCAATACTGCAAATATATAAAAGGGAAAACAATGGATACTTTCAGTTTAAAGGCCTGCACCTGATTGTTTACCTCTTACTTTCAACTAGTTAAGTTTAAACAATTAATGCCGGTCAAAACTCATTCCTAGCTTTCGCAAAGCTAGGTTTACGCTAGAAGTTTTAGCACATTTCACAGCTTTCAGGCAAAATGGAACTTCTGAAACAGCAAATATAATATTCAGAAAGGGTCAATAAACTCTAATGAGAGAAATAATGGGTATATAACAAAGTAATGATGCTACAAGACAAACATACAATTATAATTTTAACGTTGTCTTTCTATTTCTTGGACAATGCATTAAAAATACAGTATGTGCTGCAGCCGAGGCGTAAGTTTGCCCACAATTTAAACTATTTACCAACAACACCACCTTGGATTTTGGCCCAAGGAACCAGAAACTACCCTTTATCCTACACTTTATTTACAGTATATAGCGCTTTTCTACCTGCTTTATGCCGCGTTCACACCGGCTTTTCGGACTTCAAAAAACGCTCATGTATCCCACCTCTTCTATGTGGTAGTACCATAGAGCATAAAAGAAAGATTTATTAATTAATGTACATTCTATGGGTTGTACCCAGCTGCCTGCTCCTCTGCCCATGGATGTATAATAAGTCCTGTTTTTCTTGCTCCTGATATTGCCTGCGCTGGCTAGAGGTGGGAGGAAGGGGGGAGGGGGGTGCCGGCAGCATGTGAGCCACGTAGAGATTTATTTTGTTAATATCAGAGCAGTTTTTAACCCACAGTAGGAACCACTCATTGGAACCATTACTGGATTTATTTAGCTTAGTTTCTTTTACAAATATGCGCTTAATTTACATTTTAAATAATAAAAATTCTTGTTCAAACTCATTCACGCCCATGTACAGCAACATGTACTCACTAAGGGTGCATTCACAACCCTGTTCGCCTTTATTAACAGGAGCGACCAGCAGATCGAAGCATATGAAGAGGAGAGGTAGGGACAATATGTTCTGTTTTAGTAAGATAATAACTCAAAAGTCAGCTATAAGGGAGCACTGCAGGGTGCCCTCTCACAATATGACCTGTTACAGCGCTTTAGGCATGGCAGAGAAATCGCCACGCCACAACTCATGGGGACAGCAGTTGGAACACACGCTAGTCAGGGGCGTGCGCTCTATGCAGATTTATTAATATGACAAAATGCAAATTAAGAAGCGGCGCAGTGGTAACCAAGCAGCTCATTGCACGTAGAAACAGGGAAAGAAAATGTTGTCTTCCCAAAGTGTACCCATAAAGCTTTTTTTAATAACATCTTGATGAAACTCCCATTGCCTGGGCTTCTCCCTGCCTTGCCTGTAGGACTTAATTATTGCTGTTAATTTAGGCTAAAGCCACGCAGCTCAACTCATGCATTCATGTAAGCCAGTGCCTCATGTCTGTGTGCTGCTAATTGGGCTGAAGTTTAACATTCCAGTCAGAGTTCGAAAAGTATCAAGACCTAAAAGTTTTAACCCAACAGGACGTGGCGGGACCAATTGAGTTACAAAGAGCACAACGGTTTTCCCCAGTTTGAAATGTGTGATTTTTACACAGTGAAAGCTGAGCAGGTGGAGTGTAAAAGACCAGTACTACAGGCCAATTCACCGAGGACATAATGGAATCCCCCCAATACTCCCCCACTACTGCTGCAGCTTCTGGCAAAAACATAAAATATTCACCTTACCATGAAAAATATGCCGCTATGAAACCCGTCTCTGTTCTCGTTTGACCAGAGCTGGGAAAACTTTACAGAAGTTTTTCTCAAATATAGTGGTAAAGCTCGCAGTCATACAGGAGTTTTCTATTGTAGACAATGGTTCTTGAAATGTTTGTCGTTATTTTTTCCCCTCTTTCTTCGCCACCTCCAGGCGGTGGACAGGGACCTCGGCTCTCACCTCACTTACCGCATCCGGGCCGAGGGTTCGGACAGCGGCGTGGACAAGCTCTTCAGAGTCGACCCTCAGACCGGAGAGCTGTCCGTGCTGCGAGTGCTGGACTACGAGGAGCTCTCTGTGTCCACATACTCCTTCATTGTGGAGGCTCTGGACACCGGCGGGACCATGCCACCTGGACTGGCCTCTGTCACTGTTAACATCATGGTGAGTGGGGGAGGCACAAATATGTTGTGTTGGACGATAATGTTTGGGGAAGTTGTAGTATTAAACATTTCCTTACCATTTCCCCTTGACTGACGTTTACAAAGGACCTTTTTCAATAATGTGCTGCGTAATTAATTGTAATCAAGTTGACAGTGCAATTTTAACAATTAGCACATCACAAAAGCTGCAATTATCTAGGTTATATAATATGCTCTGATGGATTTGACTCCAAATATCATGTCCCGAGGTTGCCCGCTAACACCAAGAATCATTCATTCCCTATATTTTAAGTGTCATTTCAATTTCTGGGATGGTCAGAAATTTACAGCAGAAAATAGTTTTTTGTTCATTTCATAAAATCCAACATCAGAAATGCCGTCTCATGCGCTGCAGCTCTACCACTGAGCCACGCAGCAGGTCTCTCATGCTTGTCACGCTTTCTTAAATCCGCAGGACATGAACGACTTCTCCCCAGCCTTCAGTCAGGAGGTGTACCGAGGCATGGTCGCCCCCAACGCCTTCAAGGGGACCCTGGTTACCATGGTGACGGCCAACGACTCGGACCCCGCGGTGAGAGAGAAGCCCGTCAAATCTCCTTTTCCTGAACAGTGTGATTGGTGCAGCGAAAACTAAATCATGTCCCAACCTCTCAATAGTGTTTCATATTCGCCCTTTGAGTTTTTGTCAGATGATTTTTTTTTTTTTGGTGATTGTAATAAATTGCTTGACTCCAGATTGTTCCATTGTGAGCCATTGCAAAGTCGTTAACCACATACTTAATAGGTTATAAAATCTTCATGGCAGGCTCTGAACTCGGTGCACTTTTCAATTTGCTGTGTCATTCTGTACTTTATATCCTCAAATGGCAGCACAAAGAAACATCTTAATACATTAAATCAAGATTAAATCTGAAGGCGAGACACTGCAGGTGAGATTTTGTGATATTAATTAGAAACTTTTGCTGTATATTATTGACATAAATATGGGAAATGGGTTTTCATGTGTGTAAAAATTACCAAATTGCCTATATTTTGAGCGACAGAGTAAAAAAAAACGTGCTTTGTTGAAATTTGACTTTAAAGTTTAGTAGCGTCTGCGCATGCACGAGTTGTTGTCCGTGTATTTTCGTCACTAGCTTGTCCCATAGAGGATATTATCATATATTTCGTAGAGCGTCTTGTTATGGACTTCACGCACTTCACGTGGATTCCAATTCACTAGCAAGGACCATGCCACAACCAAATGATGCAATGAGGAATTTATTGAAATGACAGAATTCTGTAGAGGTGATGGTGGGCAGATGAGACTGTGGGTGGGGGCTCCGTCTCTGAAAGCACTGTCTGCCCGGCGGCTTCAGGACCCCCCTTCTGCAGGAAGTCAGCCATGAAGACGAAACATGAGAAATGGGAAGGGAGGCTGGAGTCATTTCCTGGTCCGCGGCTCGGCAAAACTTCATAATATAACCGTCGCAAAGGAGTTTAACATGGTAGCTACGATGTTTAGAGACCAAAGTACGCTGAAATCTGTAAAATCGATGGTTCCACCTGCCGTGTCTCGCCTTAAATCCCTTACCAGATCTAGTTACAGTAAAAGCCATGGAGACAATAGGTAGCATAGTCAATGCTAGGGAAGTTATAAAACTAGTAAAAGTATTGCCATATTACAAATGGTTAACTTTATAGAAGCCGTAGTAACAGCAGCAGAAGTATTAGCTTGATCACTTGACGATGTACTTTGGGTCTCCGTCACATTTTCTTCACTTCTTTGAATAATCAATTGAAACATGGCATTAACAAAATAGTATAATTTATATGCCAAATTCATCCGAGCACCCTCTTCAAGACAATGTCAGGAGATTTCATTCTAAAAATAATGGACTAACACAAATATGGAATTTAAAATAGTTCTAGTACTTTCTCCAATCCTCTTTTGTTCAGCACTGTCTCGCGCCCGTCGCACTTTAACTGTAGTTTTATGTTACATTTACACCAATCTTTGAGTGGAACTGCCTCAAGGACGGTGTCTTTTAGCTAATGTTGCTATCCCTCGGCCAGACGGACTTCAATCCGAAAATCACCCATTAGGCTGTTCTCGCAGGTCACACCGAAACATTACGCTCTCTACACTGCGCCATAAAAGCACTCCCACCACTGAAAATGGCCGTCAGAAGCACCTTTAATAGCGTTGGACAGATATATTTTCTTCTTGTAAATGCCATTTGTACCCTTCAGACCTCTGCAGTGCAAATCTTTGAAGGAATTTGTCACAGTGGGGAGTTTTTGCTGACTCACTACAAGCACTTACTTAATCAAAACGCTGACAGGAATGGAGTGCTATAGACAAGCTACTGGGAGATTGTACAGATGAAAAATGCAAATAAACCTTTTTGTGTGTGTTTTGAATAAGAAACAAGAAAAATATTCTTTGCGTTGAAGATGAAGCAGTGGTGTATGACAACAGTGATACTCCGGGGAAGTAAAAGTAGTGTCACAATGGTCAAGTGTTCTAGTCTTAGTTTATGGCTAATTTCTGTGTAATTCCTGGACCTACCCACATGAAACAAAGACTTTCACACATTTCAATGGCTTCTCTGTCAGCACATATGAACTAAGGTCTAATTATTTTCTCATAAAAGTGTCCAAAAGTGGAGACAATATTCAGAAACGTGCACATGACGTTGGCCAGTAGAAAGGACTCTGAGTCATAAGAGTAATATGGCAGGATTGTGGATCCATTACTTAATTTACAGATAGTCAAATATTACTCTTTAGTGAAAGTACTGAAGTATTTGCTTTATAAAGTACTTAGATATTGTGTTTAACATATTGGTGACGTCCTCAAGTGGAGGAGTTCAAGTATCTCGGGGTCTTGTTCACGAGTGAGGGACGGATGGCGAAAGACAAGTCCAAAGACAAAGCTCTCGATTTACCGGTCGATCTATGTTCCTACTCTCACCTATGGTCATGAGATTTGGGTCATGACCGAAAGGACAAGATCGCGAATACAAGCGGCCGAAATGAGTTTCCTCCACAGGGTGGCTGGGCGCACCCTTAGAGATAGGGTGAGGAGCTCAGTCACCCGGGAGGAGCTCGGAACAGAGCCGCTACTCCTCCACGTCGAAAGGAGCCAGCTGAGGTGGCTCGGGCATCTGTTTCGGATGCCTCCTGGTCGCTTCCCTCGAGAGGTGTTCCAGGCACGTCCCACTGGGAGGAGGCCCCCAGGACCTGCTGGAAAGACGAGGTCTTTAAGCTGGCCTGGGAACGCCTTGGGATCCCCCAGGAAG
>OMNZ01094818.1:0-12662 GCA_900303255.1 Lesueurigobius sanzi
GTCTGTGTGTGCGCATTCGGATGAGCGTGCGAATACTGATGTGTGTGACAATTCTGGGTGGGGGTGTAATTGAATGATCTGTCTTAATGTGTTTCTAATCTGTAAAGCGCTTTGAGCTGCATTTTGTATGAAAAGCGCTTTATAAATACAGTTTTGATTGATTGATTGATTGATTTAAATAAAACAACAATTAGATTAATATAAAATATACATATGCCTTTTTTGTGAAAGTTTGTACAGTTTTTGTAAGATTTTTGCGCTTTCTTCCTTTGTGACATCCCTAAGCATAATATTGTACCTTAATGTTCATTCTAATCGGTGCTCTCCTGAGTTCCTGCTGACCACAGCCTCTGTCCAACCATCGCTCTCTCTTTGTCCGCTTGATTGCCTCTCCGTCTCCCTCTCTAACCCCTATCCCCTCGTGTCCAGTCTGTACGGGATAAATGAAAGCCCATCAAGAAGTTATCAAGATAAACATAAAAGTAGTCCGAGGCTGACAAGAAAATAAGAGTCATCCATCAAAGGCCTTGGCTACTTACAGCACATGTCAGAGGCACCCCTGGGTGCTCTACGCGCCACGTGACGCCCGTTAATTCAGGACGCTCAAGCGCATCATCACATCGGACAGCTGGACAGTGAGCCACAGAAAAAAAACTGGCCCAGTTCGCTTTGAAGTCCCGCATCCTTTGGAGAAATCTTCACCCTGCTATCAGAATCATTTGTCTTTTGTAAAATCCTTCCAAGTAAAACATCACAGCTTCATATCACCGGTGTCGAGAAGATACATAACTTTACCTGCACCTCTTTGTCGCTGATAAGCTGATGTTTATACAGTTTTGTCCTATACAGTAGACTCCTCTCCTGATAAATGCCACAACAATGACTATAACAATCTGTTTATTTCACATGGCAATAAATCATCTTCTTCCCTGTAAATTCCAACAGCCCTTTAACATGCAACTACGAAAGATAATCATGCAACTTGTGACAAACCAATAGAAGGGCACGGACACAAATCAATCAGGGAGGTAATGACGCAGGGTGGCGTGGTATCTAGCAACAAGGGGATTTACTGCAATATAAAGAGGTTATTAGAGGGGGTGACTTTGCCCCCAGCGTGTCAAAGGCGCACTTATGAATGACTTCCTTGGCGTCGATACTTCATTATGAGGAAGCGTTAATGCCGCGACCGGAGACTAGATCAGCGTGTGCTCCACTTAGGCCTGGGAGTGAACTCCAGTTGATTAAAAAGCGTCGGTGACTCGAGTGGGAGTTGTGAGCACCCGGGATCTACTGTTGCATAGATATTTAGTGATGAAAATTGCTTACCTGAAAACAAATTGATTGTAGTACCTCTGTTTAACTTTTGAAACGCTGAGTGCAGTGTGTAAACAATACTCGGACAGAACCTTTGGCTTGGCAACTGCACAATCTGACAAAAGTCAAGCCAAAAATGCGTGCCGATTTTCAAAACCAACCATCTCTTGTCATTGAGATCAGACCCAGACGTAACATGTAGGGAAATGATAATTGACCGGAGTTTACAGATGGCTAAGGCTAGGCTAGTGTTGTATAGAACATCAACATCCTATAAATATACTTTGTTCATCCCTACAGGAAAGATTCAGGTGTTCGGCAGCATACAGTGTCACCAAGCACTCTAAATATAAGACAATACAAAGACGAGATAACAGTCAGTAAAGTCAATCGTAGTGAGCGCACATCAGCAAGGGCCGTTGTAAAGTCTTATGGCGGCTGGAAGAAAACGACCTGCTGAAGCTCTCAGTCCTGCAGCACATGAAGAGGAGTCGGCCACTGAGACTGAAGACTGCATTTTACAAGCCAAACAGCAGCTTCAAACGGGCCCACACAAATCGGCTTGATACCGGTAAATAAACAGTTAAAAAACAAGATAAATTGGCTTCACTTATTTATTTGTTTATTTATGCTGACTAATTGTGGCATCAACATTCAACATGACGTCCTTCCAACAATAAGAACTAGCTGAGAGTTTGCTAAAATGGTCAGACTTCGGTCAGACTTTGACAACAAACGCTGCCAGAGAAAGAACAGAAAAAAGCTCAATTAAAAAGTTTAGTTGTAATCGGCAGACAGCTTTAAAATTGGGATATCGATTTATTGTGTAGCCCTTGTGCTCTCCTTAACAAAATGTATGAAGTAAAATGCTTTCAATATTGGGTGAAAGAAAAGCATGAAAATAAAAGGTGAGAAACTGTAAGGATTGCAGGACATACATTCCCACAGTGCACTACTGTAAATCATCAGGCCACTCTGTGTGAGGTTATACTGGGGACACAGAGCTACAGCATGAGGCACGAATAACAACAGACTATACACACCGTGTGCTCCCAAAGCAGATAAGTGCGGCTCCTGAGAACCACTGGCTGCAGGAGAAGTGCCCGCCGTGAGAGGAGGGCCATAACTTTAAAGGCATTACAACTTTTAATGAGAAGAAATGTGTCATATTCAACGAAGTCCCCAAAGTTCACCCCCGGCACAACACTTACTTTGTTTATAACCGTGCGATTTCACGTTGACGGAGCAAAATGTGAAGCCTCATGAGCAGGGCAACGCGGCGCTTTACAATCAAGATGGTCAAGGTTACAAACTACAGAAGACAAGTTGGTATAATGAGCCCAAATTAGAGGAAATGGATAAAAAGCGGATTTGAACATCGTGAATTTCTGGCAAAGGAATAAAGGAGTTTTTCTTCTCTGGCAACAAAAGCTCCTTGGCTGAGACACTGCATGCTCTTCTTTCTGACCCTTACATCCTCCTTCACGCATAACTGATTATGAGCTACAATATTGACTTGGCAGGGCCCACACCGCTCGCAGGTAAACCTTAAAAGCACCAAAACAGAATGGTGCCTACAAGGACTAGGATTTTGCTCTAGAGTTACTCCCAATCAGTTACTTTACTTTCATGCTCACTTCAAATGTGTGTCCAATTTATATTATATAGTGTTTTGTCACAACTTTATCGTATTGAAGCAAGCAATACAAAACATGCACCTAATGACCAGCTAGACACATTTTTAGGTATTATTTTATTGTATTTATTGTGTAAAATGTTACGCAGTGTACCTTTAATGTTTTTTGTCAGAGCCGTCCCTGCACTACATTTAACTACACTTGCCCATTGCACTACAGTCTAATCTTTAGGTAAATAATCAAATATATCTGTTTAAAGTCCTTAGTACAAACAAACATATTATATAGTATCACTGTACCAAGTTGTAAATACAATCGAATACTATTTCCTTTCATTGCACGGCTGCTTGGAGGCAGTTTTGTCGGACTGTCTGTACTTGTACATGTACATGTGTATGAATAAAGGCAATAAAGTTTTATCTAATCTAATGTGCATGGCAGTAGGTGTTGAGCTGTAGGTTGTGCTTCCACCTTAGGCAGAATATTAATATTCAACAGTCTTACACAATGCAATAAAAGTTGGTTCATAATGATGAGTCAGAGCCTAAGAGACCGAATATGGTTTTACGCTTTTGCTAAGAAGTATGTTTATTGACTCTTGTGTTTGTATATGTGTGTTTGTATATGTGTGTTTGTCTCTGGGGCCAGGCAGGACTCCCCTGAAATAGAGATCCTGATATCTCAGTGGGACTTTTATGGTTAAATTAAAGACAAATACAAACATGAGGAAGAGAGGAAGTGCACAGTGCACAGCAGCCTATTAAAGAGCAGTGGTTCTCAACTGAAGAGTCGGGGCCCGAAAGTGGGTAACGGCCCCATTTTTAATGCACATTTAATAGAGCCTTATTTTCAATGTCTAAATGAGTACTGTATTTATTATTTCACTAAACTATTTCAACTTAAACAGCTTGTCTTGACTGAAGGAGGCCTCTAAAAGGTCTTCAGGTTTAGGTTGTAGCACATTTGCTGGGCACTGTGCAGCCTCAGTGTTGTGAAGCCCAATAATATTCTAGGGCCGTCACTAACGATTATTTAGGTAGTCGATTAATTGGACGAATATTATTACGATTATTCGATTCTGCAAAAGGTGCATGGAAAGTGTCATTTTTAAAAACTTTTTGCCACATGAAGCTAAAGTGACGCCGTTTGAGGACGTCTACAGAGTAAACTTGTAAATGCCTGTAGGATGCTCTTTGTACAAGTTTCATGTGTCATTCCTCATTTGAAATCCAAGAACTTCTAAAATTCAGTCTGGGATTGTAAAAGTGAGAGCGAGAGAGTCCTCTTTCTGCTCTGATTAGATTATGGTCCAAGATTTATCTCATATTTGGAACAATCGAGGAGTCCCACCACACATCATGGCATGAGAGAAAAATGTTATTGAGCCACGTTTCCTAAGACTAAAAATCTGGTTAATAATCCTCTAGTGCGTGTCCGGCTTTATTCTTAGTCTTTCTGAGTCTGTGTATCCCAGAAACGATTAATCGATTACAAATAGTAATCAACAACTATTTCAATAATTGATTAGTTGTTTCAGCCCTATAATATTCTGAATGTCTCTCCTCACTCTTCATCCATTTCCATTCCACTGTCCTATCAAATAACACCATCAGGCCAAAAAATATCTTTAAAAAGACATAAAAGTAGATTCTAGTGATATTACAGGACTCAGAAACAGAACTGGGGCACTCCCAGACACACTGTATAAAGATCATCAAACTCTCTTAGGCAAAGATTCTTCAGTCTTCATCTGTACTCTGTATGAAGCTGACAAAGCGAACCGTCCTACACTTCAACTACAGAGTACAGAATATTTGCATACGATGGACAACTCCTGGACGACTGAGAACCTACACAGTCATCAAACTCTGTTAAAAATCTGCTTGTGATAAACTAACTTATTAAAAAGTTATTTTGTTGTCTAGTCCACAGATTATTATTACTAGCCTTTCAGCAAGTCAGTCCTAGGATCAGCTCCCTGTGAAACAGACATGACTCGCTCCGAGTCAGGGCTGCGCAGAAAGCCTCTGCTGTGCATCACTCAGGCACCAGCTTTATGGGCTACAGAGCAACTGGCCAGCTGAGCACACACTGGGGTATAGCTCAACTCAGTTTAGCCCTCCAATCCCCCAACCAGGGTGCGATAATCCTAAAACCACCGGCTGGCCACTCCACCCCATTCATCAATGCCAGAGTGCGGGCCACAAGTCGTTAGTTAAGACCCATTCGCTCTTCCACCGCCGCTGTGCACTACAGTAGTCGAAGCCGCGGCGCTGGAGGCTACCTGACCTGCAAACAATGGCACAGAGGGACAAAAGGTAGAGTAAGTTTTAAATAAGTCGAGTTCATGAGTGCACCGCTACAGGCTGGAGCTAGGAGCTTATCTCGCAACACTTCCCCTTCTTTGTGACTGCATATAATTAAATATCCAACATAATTAGCTAAAAGGCAGGTGAGAGCAAATCGCAGTCAATTAATCAGGGGCCTTTCTTATTTGTCGTTCTGCCACGGAGAGATTTTGGCTTGTAAGCTGATTCGCAGTACCGCCGAGCAAACAGAATCCCGCCTCCAAGCCGGACTATCTGTTCTGCTGTCACGGGGGAAACAGCCAGGCATAGGAGAATGAAGATATATGGCTTGTATTAGCTTTTGTGATCTGAGGTAATATATCAAATTCAAGTGTGGCCATTTGAATAAAGAAGGGTCAGGGGTGATGGTGTGTAATTACAGCAATCATTAAATGGAGTGGAAGCAAGGGTTATTGTTGTTGTTGGTTCGACTTGCTGAATCACTGGTGCGATTACAACTTAAAAAAACGTACTCGGTTGTGTGGCTGTAATTAATTATGTTGAGAGGAACGGTGGGGAGGCACCTATTCAGTAAACGGACAGTAGTGGTGTGACCGCTTGGCACTGTGGGACCAATGGTGTTTGTCAGCTACTACAACAACAAAAACAAACCTGGCAGCTGCTTATTTTGGGAACAGCACATCGACCAGGGTTTATACAGGCAGCGGCAAGTCAAATGTAATGCTTTTTAACTGCCCAAATACTATTTTCTTTATGCCACAAACACCACAAATCAGTTTATGTTATACTATACAATGTTATACAACGGACGACTTTTGACCAGAAATACAGTACGATTTCTGCCAAAGCTACAGTCTAGACCCTATTTTTTGTATTTTGCGCCAAAACTTACTTCACATTATAGCTTTGATGGTGAGGTAACCTTTTGTGTTGAATATTCCTTTCCTTTACTGCAATTCACATTGTGCAAAACTAAGCAGCAAACCTTCCTGGTTTGAAACTGCACAATGCAACCGATAATTCAGAAACTAGCAGTGGGAATAGGACAAAAGAATTTCATAAATTATCATATGTCTGGAGTGTAGAAAATGAATGTATATCTACTGAGCAAATCCAAAACAAAAGGGGGTAAAGGCTCGAACAAGCTCAAGCTTCTGCCTGCGCCTTTAGGGCATCATATCTGCTCTGTGTATTTATTTATTTATTCAGGTTTTTGTTTTGTTTTTTGGCTTTACTTACCCCTGCTGAACTTTGTTTACCACGCCGAACTTTGTGGAACTCAATGCTCAAATAAAAAAATGAATGAATGAATAAAATAAAAAAGTTACACTAGTCTTTATAGTTTTCACTGTATTGTTTTATCCACTAAACACTAAAATAAAAGATGAGCTGTTCATTCAAGACTAAAAAGCCTCAAAATGTATTCTGTTCCTTCTGTTTCCCGTTGTTATTCATCTCTAATGTGTACATCATAGCGGCAAGTCTATTTAGCTGACGACCACAAACGAAAATGAAAGAGTTGCAAAAATGTCACTAAGGACAAAAAAACGTAAATGGGAATTGGAACTGGAGCGTGGAAAGTAATCTGTTCGGGATTCCCAACATGTCTGGATTCAGAGGCTTGCATTGTTCTTTCATTATGCTTTTCATGCTAGTTTAGTTTATTAGCAACACAACCCTTAAGGCTATTATTCTGGTCTCGCTGATCAAAGTCTCTGAACAACAATGATATGGACTATCGCTCAGTTTATCTCAGATTAATTTGCTAATGATCATATTTTAAGTAACAAAGTAATGCTTTTCCACAACATCACAGGTGAACCCCCCCCTGCAGTGCAATTAAATAAGGCTTACCCTGGACAGGTTTTCGCCTGGGTCTGTTACAACGGTGGGTAACCTGTGGGGACGCATTAGAGGCAGACGGAGCTACTTCTGCTTCACAGTGATGACCTTTTTATTTATTCAGCACCGGAGAGTTCAGGAAACAAACTATTATTCTCTCTAAGTTTACAAGAAAAGCAGAGACATGTTGGGGTATGAAAATAAAATATTTTTTGTACTGTTGTATCTTTGGTCAAATAAGACCTCAGAATGATCTAGATGGATGTGTTGAAAGCAGCTAAATCACATGTTTAATCATTGGATTTGGCAAAACTCCTCTTCAGCACTTACCTTGAGCGGTTGATCTATTCTTAGTAGTGTGGCCATTAGGGATAAATGTAGTCTTAAAGCAGGCTCTCAAGCACCGCTGAGGCCCTGACCACAATCAACAACATTACTTACACTCGCAAGTGACACCGGCATTGATGTTTGGTTCCCATCATCTAAATAGATTATGGGGGATATTACACTGAGCAGGAAATTCCTATTCAGCTGTTTCAGAACAGATGGCCTCTCACCTTGGGGTTGTGTTACACAATCTGAGGTGATGGAGGAGCACAAAATGAAACGGAGAGATGCTGCAGGGCTAAGCAGATGGGACATCATAGCATTGTCTTATTTTTACTCTTCATCTGTTCACAAGTGTGTGTTTGATCCTATATTTAACAAAAAAAATATTTGAATGCATTTCAGTAAAACATAAATCATACTCATCGTTGTGTCCTTGGGCAAGACACTTCCCCCAATGTCTATGTGTGAGTGGTTGGTGGTGGTCAGAGGGACCGTTGGCGCAGATGTGAGCAGCCTCGCTTCTGTCAGTCTACACCAGGGGAAACTGTGGCTACAATAGTAGCTTACCACCATCAGCCTGGAGTGAATGAGCCCCCCTCCCTTTCATGTGTGAAGCGCTTTGGGTGTGACTGTGTCATATGAAAAGCGCTATACAAATAAGATTCCCTTTCCCTTTCATACTGTAAATTGTACACCAGAATTCAATCAATCCTACTAAATAAACCTGTGCATGAACCACCTTGTTCAGGAGTAAATGCTTCCCCCATGACCTGCTGACTTGACTTCTCTCAACAACAAAGGCAACATGAAAGTGGCATGTGACTTAAAATTCTTTCCATTCATTTCAATTTATACAGCTCAAAATCACATCAAACATCTCTTACTGTCACCAAATGTTTCCAAATAGAAGTTGAAATCAAAACGATTGGTAATTCACCATCAAACGATGAAACGTACAAGTGAAGAGTCCAAATGCAACCTCTACTTTATTGCAAACAGACCACCATGACGTAAAGGCACTATACCTGGTTTTTCCAAGTATGTGGAAAGGAGATTGTTTTGCCCTCCTTTGGTACATTGTAAACTCTGACATTTGTGGAAATAATACTGTGCACCTAAAAATAAAGCATTTTTGTCAATGTCATGGTTTGCAGGCTGCGTTTCTTGCATTTCTGTGACACTGACCATAAAAAGTGCCCCCACAAGTCGTGATATGTGCTTATAATCTTTATGTATTTCATCTTTATGTAGAAATGGGATTTTAGAAATGTGTTAGGAAAGTTAGGAATGAGTTTTGACCACAACTATCCATTTCATTTACTCGCTCCTCTTCCATAATTTGCAATAGAATCAGTAATACTGCCTTCAACCACAATCTCACCGCAGAGGTCTGCAGATTATTAAACTTCACATATCAATAAAACTTCTGTCACAACTGAACTCCACACCCAATCCTTTTAAACATAAGATAAATGTTGCTTTGCACAATACTTTTGATATTGTTTGCAGTCTTGTTGTGCACACAAGGCAGGGCTGTCTTTTATAGAATATGGAATACTTCATGGTCCTGGGGCCAAGGGCAACTGACCTGGCTGTCCCCCCACTCCTGCCCCCGTCTACAGCCCTGCACCAAAAGTGTTTGAGAATAACACAATTTCAATTCTGTGAATGTGCTCCTCATGTAATAGAATCGACCGCACGCCGACTTTGAACACTTTGACTTTGTTTCAATACCGTATCTCCTGATTGCATTGCTTTCAAGACGCTATTGTTGGCTCTGACAGAAAAATGGAGGCTTTCATAGAAAGTGGCTTCCAAACACCGCAGCATTGTTTTGGACACTGATCAAAATTCAAACCGAGGCTAAATGAGAATCTGAGAGATAATTATTTGTTTTGTCGCCTTTATCGCAGTAGAAATAAATTATAAGGAGCGTGTGCCAGCAGAACCAATGACTCTAGTCCAGGGCAATGTATCATCAGCACAGCCAACACTGTCTCCTGGCGCAGCAATAGTTCACCAGTGCCAAGGTTTTTAGGATACATCCTTGCGCTGGTAGAAATACAAATGTAAGAGATGGAAAAAGAAGAAGGCAGATGAAAGGTAACAGTAAAATAATAAATTAAGAAGATAAAGAAGATAAAGAAGAAAGGAGTAAACAAAATATGTGGTTTCCTACCTTTGTGCATTCAAGAATCCAGATCAAGGAGATGCAAGAAATGGACTATCAAGAAGAAACAGCATGGACCAATGGAGCCTGCAGAAGCCCTATGAAAACAACAACAACAAAAAATAAACATTTTCACTCACAACTATCAACTCACGCTGCACATTCAGCTAATGTGGCCTACATCAGAGGTTCTCAACTGGTTTGGCATTGGGACCTTAATCCTCGGATGACAAGCCGTGACCCAAAAAAGAATTGAATTTGTTAAATATAATGTACAATTCAGTATTCTCCCCACAACATATTACTTTAAATTAGCCTATAAAGTTGAAATTACGATCAAAACAACAGTCATTTTAAGAGATTCTGGCAGTCCTTTACTTCTTTGGTATAGTTAAATATTGAAAGAATTGTTCCTTCAAAAAGGCTCTTAATTGTGGCCTACTGAAAATAGCTCTACGACCCACCAGTTGAGAACCACAGCCAACATAAAAAACCTCTCCTTCTTTCGTGGCAAAAACGATGAACCAAAAGCAACGTGAAATTTTACCAAGATGAGTTATTTTGTTTTGGTGCAGCATGGCGCGCATGAGACGCCGAGGAAAAGAACCACGTGTGCAGAGAGAGACAATTGTTGGAGCCCAGGTCAAACAACAATGAGTTTGCCAAGGATTTACAGTTTTTTTCTGTTTCAATTGTCTTTCCTTAAATGTATGTGTCTCCTTGCAGAACATAATCGCATGTGGAAAGACGCCAACGATAGGATCCAAAAGACGATGCTCACTCCTTAGCGCGCAACAGGTGCTTTTATGTATCTTTATTTACTGCCAACATGGCATCTGGCAACATGAACCACATTCTGCTTACTTTATCAGTGCCGTTTGAGATAGGCATTATTGCGGCTTGTGTTGTTAGCCTGTTATCCATTAAACGTGGTGAAGTTGGATATCCCAGGTCATGTTTGACTATTTTCAGTGTTCTTTGTAAATTTGAGAGAAACCAGCTTTTGAAGGCTACATATTATGTTGTCTACCGAACTTTGATTTATCTATATTTACGCAGGAAAGATCCACAAAGATTAAAGGTTTTTGCAAGGACATTCTGCCCAAGATGAGCAGCACAATAGAGTTTAGAGCCCTCTAAACAATTGAGTGATTGAGCTCAATATGCTAAAGGTAAACAGAGATGAAAACTCTGATAAGACTCCATGCTCAGCTTTACCCTTCAGATTATTGCAGGGCCATGGTCAAGACTTTCTTCCCCGATTTAGTCCGAACCAAAGGGACCAAACCTCTACCATCGCTGGCCCTGCTGAGACTGTGAAAGTCTGGAGAGTATAATGAACTTGGACCATCTTTAAGTTAAGAGGGCAACTTGGCCACAGTGCTCTTATACTGTATTTTTTAAAATGATGAATCGTCAAGTAATCAGCCAGGAAAAGAACAGATAGTGCTACATTACAATGGTACAAGAGTGACACAGATATACTTTTAGCCACATGGTAAAGGGAGGCTTCTAATTTTTCTCCAAAGACTAATATAGATCGGACTGTTGTGAGAGGTCTTTATACTCCACCAGTGGGACTCTAAAATTGCAAGGTTTAATCTTCTGAGCTTAAAGGATCGCTTCTCTAGCTCTATATACTGAATATTGCCTGAAAACATGTTTATAACATGTCTCTAGACGTATTGAGGCGGGCAATACCGTTGAATTCTAATGACCCTGCACAGACAGACTAGACAAAAACAAGAAGAAGTGGCTTGTTGGACAATTATTAAAAACAGAATATGTATGGTCTTCCTGAGAACAGAGCCCTGAAAGGTTATGGAAATGCCACATGTGTAAGCGCTGTAATAAATCACAATATGAAGGCACAGAGTGGAGTGCACCTTCATTAGAGGGACCCAGGCAAGTGTCCATGGGGAGCAGCCTCTCAGTCTTTATGGATGAACTGGAGTCCACATTACACAAACTGTCCCAGGTGAGTACGCATCCTCCTCTACAACACCACTGCCTTTGTTTATAATAGTGAAAAGACAACAACACAGACTCTCTTGAGTTTGAAGCTTAGACTACTTCCTCAATGTACTCAGACTTTGAGTTTTCAAGCACTATTGCAGTGGTCTGTCTTTGAAACACATTGTACAGTATGTATGGTTCAGACATAGACAAGGATATTGAGACATCTTCAACTCATTTTGATTCTAATCAGATTTATTCATGCAACGCGACCACACAAAGACAAGTAGACTTCAAAACAGTGCAAGTAAATGTAATCAGACATTTCCTCTATATGTCATTGTAAAATCATTGAGGTTGAATTTCTAGATGAAGTCAATGGGCCTCATTCATGAATATTTTCTTAAGTACAACTTAGGAAAAACTGAGGTCTGATTCACGAAGTGTTCTTAAGAAGACAAAACTCTTCTTAAAGAGAGATGCCACAAAATTCATGAATGTGACTCTAAGAACAGCACTCCCCTCATTATCAGGACATTTACATTATATTGACTATGTAAATACAAAGACACGCCCTCTAAACTTCAGGCATGACATGGGCATGAGGCAGTACTCATTTACTTTCACTCGAGTACATCATGTGAGTAACTTTTTTTGTATGCTACTATTTTTTAAATGCCGTTACTCTTATTGTAAATAGCCTCCTGTATTTTGTCTAAAGTCTCTCCTCTGATTACGACAGGTGTGACTCAGAGCAGCAGCTAACGAGCTGCAGCCCTCACTGTGAAAGTCTACACTAACTGTCTCTGCTCTATACCACCTCTGATCGCTTTCATTGTCTCAAAATATATATTCTTAAATTAAATAATTTTTAGAAAAATGTTACTCATGTTGTGAAAGACTTAGAAATTTTGGGTCCATTTTGACTGTGATAATATTCTAAAACTGCAGATTTACTGTGCGTAAGAGTCCTCCTGACTGTTCTTAGGAACTCTTTCAACTAATAACATATTTCTTAGTCGGCCTTAAGAACAAATGTGTGTGTAAGTTTGTTTCATGAATGAGGCCCAAAGATCTGTATCTGGCCTGTCGACTCATCCA
>OMNZ01094819.1:0-16505 GCA_900303255.1 Lesueurigobius sanzi
ATTAACTGGGATTTTAAGTATCCTGGTTTTGTCTGTGTCCATGTAAACACAATATCCTCATTTCAGTTTTCTGGATAAGCCAGTATCCAGGTTATTAAAAGCCAGGATACTCTCACTGGGATATCCCTACAGTATCCAGGATATTGGGTCATGTAAACAGAGTATCCTGGTTTCTCATCGCTGCTGACGCATTGAACATGTGCGAACTACAGCGACAAACACGACAGGAATTTTCTTAAAGGAACCTTTATATCTTCTCAAAATAAACAAAACAGCAGGACCAGGATATTTGTCATGAGCCCCGCCCCGCTCTGGAGCCTAAATATCCAGGATACTGTTGTTTCCCATGTAAACAGGGATATGAGTATCCAGGTTTCTCAGAGCGCATGTAAACATCATATTCAGAATACTGCCATAACCAGGATACTCAAGCGCATGTAAACACACTAAATGACACAGACAAAACCAGGATACTTAAAATCCCCATTAATAACCAGGATACTCAAGCACATGTAAACGCACTCATCGTGGTGTATGTGATTCAGGACAGGCGTAATAATATCATAGCCGAACATCTCCTAGTGTTTGTGTGGAGTAGGCTGCAACAAGTGAAGTCCCAGCTGCCAGGCAACAAGGTACTATTTCAAGAAATATCTCTCCCTTTGGCGCTGCTGGAGAAAAGGCGCCGTTGCTTCCAATTTCACACAGGAAGCTGACACAAACACAGACTTTTAAAAACACGCCTCATCTGTAAACCTAATCTTAAAATCCAGTAAGAAGCGCACAGGGCCGAGGCATAATTCTGTTTTCGGGGATAGCCCTCGGTGCCATGACAACAGGCCAGCAGGATACAGGCGATGTCCTTATTTGGTCCTGGTCCAGAGATAGGGAGATGTGTGCAGTGTCAATGCCAGATGCAGAGGCCGTAGAGCTGCCATGGACAGACCTCTTCCATGAGCTGAATGATTAATACTTTTTGTGGTTGATTTAAATTTGCGACATGAATGATCTCAATAATTCAGGCTGGATGATACAGAACAAGTTTTTCCTTCTTTAAGTGTTCGATTTCAGTCGGAGCAGGTGCCAGTACAGCTTTTTGAAAGAATTATTTTGTAATGAACCTGCCATACTATTGCCATACTGAAATGCCCTTCTACTGGCCAACATCACGCCCATGTTTTTGAATAGTGTCTCCACTAGTTAGACCTTAGTTCATATGTGCTGGCAGAGAAAACTTTCAACAGTTTATGTTTTGTGTGGATTAGCCCTGAAATTACAGAGAAATTAGCAATAAATCTAGACTAGAAAAGTAGAAATACTCATTTTGACACATCATTTTCAGCTGCCCTCCATCTCAATTTTAATCTATAGGATCTTGACTTTCAATTCAGTTTTATTCATCAATATTAAAATGTGTTTCTGTACTATATACTGTTACTATATATTTTGGATATCCTTCCTCTAGAGCAGGGGTCTCCAACCTTTTTTACCTTGTGAGATACTTTTGCGTAACAAAAATGGCAGCGAGCTACTCATACTTCAAAGAGACATGTGCAACTAGGCCTCTAGGACTGCCAAGATGATCATTCAACTCCATAAAAGAAATTACAGTACTTTCTGCTTTATACTTTGTTATGTTTGGAGGTATTTTGCTCAGAATAACAAAACTTCATCTAAAATGTGACTCATCAAGTGTACAAATGTAGAAATCCTTTGGCGAGCTACTTGGAAAGGGCTGGCGAGCTACAGGTAGCTCCTGAGCTACTGATTGGAGATCTCTGCTCTAGAGTGTATCTTATTTTTTATTCAGTGTACATAAGTGATGTCTGTACAGTTTTTATTGGTAGATGCTATGAGACATTTATTTTATTTTATTATAGTTTTTTTTTTATTTTTCACTATCTGTTTGCAAACCTATTTTACTGAACTGTTTTGCACCACCCCTGTGTGATCCTGTCCTAAGTTGTAACAAGTGAATTTCTCCATTGTGAGATCAATAAAGAACTATCTTATCTATCTGCTCTCTATCGCACAGGAGTTTTTCATGGTTGAAGAAGGTTTTTCAGTTTGTGGCCTGTACGGGGTTGTTTTCAAATTGACGAGACTCTAGAGGGGATTTAGATTGGACAATTGGAAGAACCCAGTGCGGAGAGCAAATTGAAAACCCCTTCTATATTGTTATTAAACCAAACAATGGCATTTACGAAGATGTTTACTCATACGCAGCTTAGACAACAAATGAATTCCTCGCAAGTGTCATTTCGTTTCCATTTTTTCCTCTATAGTCAACTCTGCTCCCAAGCCACATGCTGTTGCTTCGAGGATTACTGTAGCCATCAACCAAAGACTTAATCACAATTTCATTCAAATCAAATACAAAATGATCTCTTGATAAGTTAAATATTCTGTAAATCAGGATATTTGACCTTGTTTTGACTAGATAAAATTATCTGCCAATGGAACAAGCATTCTTGCACTTAAAATAAGAAAAAAAAACATAATTTCAAGCACATTTAGATTTATTACCTCATTTTTAGTGCAAGAAGTTGCTTTTTCTTAATTTAAGTGCAAAAAGTCTTGTTCCATTGGCAGACGATTTTACTTGGCAAGTCAAAATTAAAGAAGTTCAAATATTCTGAATTCAAGCAAATTGAACTTATCAAGAGATCACTTTTTACACTGCTCTCATCTCCCTTCTGGAGTTTAGGCCTGTTTTAGTCCTAGTTTCAGTTTTGACATGGTTCCCTCTTGGTTTAGTCCTGGTTTAGACCCAGTTTTCTCTTGGTTTATTTCCGATTGAGTCCTTGGGTTTAGTCCTGGGTAATCATTTAGTCCTTTTTTTTTTGTTTGGTCCTGGTTTAGACCTTGATTTCAGTGTCTGCTTTAGTCTGGTTTACTTCCTGGTTTAGTCCTGGTTTAATCCAGATTCAATCCATGATATTGTCTGATTTTGGACCAGGTTTAGACCAAGTTTTCTCCTGGTTTAGTTCTGGTTTAATCCTGACAGTAGAAGCAGTGAGTGGAGAAAAGTGTTGGTTAAACACGAAAACCACTGAATCACAATATGACAATTGTGTAGGTTCTCAGTCGTACAGGAGTTGTCCATCGTAGGCAAAGATTCTTCAGTCTTCATCTGTACTCTGTAGTTGAAGTGTAGGGCATTTTGATCTTAGTCTGAATAATTTTTGCCTACGATGATATGACGATGTTACTAAAAAAGCAGATCATGGAGATCAGACCACGATTCGATTTTTATCATCATATCGCCCAACCCTATCCCTAACCTATTATTTTTCACCTCTGCATGATTGCTAAATTTGTTTATGTTCAGTGTCCTTTCAATTGCATCTGGAGAGTTTAGAAGGCTCAATACGAACTCAATCTTGATTTCCAAGATACAATACAATAATCTCAAATTCTCCAGCCCCGTTTCTTTTGAAAGCCTCGCGCAAATATTTCCTCAGCAGGAAGTCGCTGTCGCCAAAACAGGAACTGAGGTCTTGCCCGCTGAAGGACACTTAAACCCACGCAGAAGAAAGAGGGGAAGGAAGCGCTCCATTGTCCCACCTTGACGCCTTCTATCCTGAAGCCCAGAGTGGCCGTGGAGCTTATGGTCTCCCTCCACTGCATGTATCTGGGCTTGGTCACGGTCTTCTGCTCGCTCTCTTCCATTGTAGGGGCGCTGGGGTCCACCTCCACCATTTTCTGGTACATGTCGGGTCTCGGCGAGGGCTTCTTGCGGGCCTTTGTGAGCTCTTCTTCGAGGTATGTCCTAAAAGAGATCATTGGAGACAAAATTAAGGAAAAATAGGAACAAATAAAGTACATATTAGAGTGAAGACGTATCCACCACACGGCAAAAAGCAATCTAGAAATTAGTCAAATTTTCTTGGAATAAGGCAAGGTAAATTTAGTTGTAGAGCACAATTGATACACAAGGCAATTCAAAGTGCTTCACTATTTCATAAAATGACATGAAGGCAAATAAAAACAGTCAATACAACATAGATATAATCATTAATTACATTAAAAGTGAAGAGTGCAGATAAAATACTTTCAGTGTCATATGAAAGGCTAAAAAGAACAGTTTTCAGCCTGGATTTGAACATTGCCAGAGTTGAGGCCTGTCTTACTTATCTTCTGGAGTGTTCCAGACACAAACACAGCCTCACCATGTTTAGTCCTGACTCTGGGGACAAGCAGGAGACCACTCCCTGAGGTTCTTAAAGCCCAAGATGGTTTATACGGCTCTAACATGTCAGAGATGTACTTTGGTGCTAGACCATGAAGAGACTTGTAAACAAGCAGAGCTATTTTAAAATCTATTCTCTGAGCGACTGAAGCCAGAGACCTGAGCACTGGACTAATATGGTCATATTTCCTGGTTCTAGTCAGGACTGGGGCAGCAGCGTTCTGGATGTACTGCAGCTGTTTTAGAGAGGCCAGAGAGCAGCCGTTACAGTAGTCTAACCTGCTGGAGACAAACGCGTGGATTACTCTCCCCAAGTCTGCTTTAGACAATAAACATTTGATCTTAGCAATGTTTTTAGATGGTAAAAAGCTGCTGATATTATTGATTTAATGTGGCTGTTTAAGTTCATGTCTGAGTCCATGATTACCCCTAGATTTCTAGGTTTTAGAGAGAGAGACTCAAGATGAGTGATGACACTTTCTCTTTGCTTCTGTGGGCCAAAGACAATTCAGTTTTTGGCACATTTTTTTCAAATTTCAGTTTTGTCTGAATTAATCTGGGGAAACTTATTTTTTATCCACACACTGATCTGTTCCATGCAGTGACAGAGAATAAGTAAATATGCCCTTGATTGAGGCAATTTTTTTTTTTTTACACTTAAATTAAGAAAAAAGATCAAATTGCTCTCCAAATGAGATATTTACTTGAAAGAAAATTATTATTGATATATTTTCTTAATTTAAGTGTAAAAAACTTGCCCTATAGGCCTATTTCAAGAATATCTGACTTATTTGGAGATGGCCTTCTGCAGAGAATGTTGACAAAAACATACCAGCATAGTTTCAACATTTCATCTCAGACTCTAAATGTGTGCATTGCCGGTGCCGCTTCTCTCTCACCTCACGCCCATCTTGCAGTCCATGACACAGGGGCAATCGAACTCCGCCAACAAATCCTCCATCTGGTTGTACTTCTGACCGTCCTTCTCCACGTCGCCGTGGTAACCGGGCACGTAAGGCCGCAGCACGTCCTTCATGAGGAGGGACAGGCAGCGCTGCTCACATTCACAGTGTTTCTGAGGCAGAGTTTACAAACATGTTTGGTGTCGTGTTCAGTCACGTGTTTAATGTTACACTTCATTATCCCCTGTTTTTACTCCGGCACAAGGGACTTTTGAGGACAAGGGAGAGGTGCCACGCTTTTGTACCAATGCGGCAAGTCATTACAACTCCCAGAAATGAAAATAAACTTAAAGGGACTATACTTGATTTTTTCCTAGTAGTGGAATGCAATTTGTTTTGTCCTCCTTTAGTGTATTGCAAACTCAAACATTTGTGGAAATAATACTGTGCATCTAAATATAAAGCATGTATTGTCAATTTCATGGTTTGAAGGCTACTTTTCTTGCATTTCTGTGACTATGATCCTAGAAAGTGACCCCGCCAGTTGTGAAATGTGCTTATAAACTCATCACTAAGAAACAGGATTTTAGAAATGTGTTAGCAAAGTTAGGACCACAACTATCCATTTAGTTTACTCGCTCCCTCTTCCATTATTTGCAATTTTAAAAAATTGTGAAAAATCAGGTATAGTACCTTTAAGCCCTTACTGGAAGTGCCATCTAATTAATGACAAATATTACTTTTGCTTTACCATTAAACAGAGCCTTATTCATGGTGTTGAAACAAAGTTGTCAGCTTGCCTATAGCATATTGAAAAGTTTCTTACTTTTAAAATACGACCGTTGGCTCCAGCCTTAAAGCTCCCTGTGAAAGACACAACACACATTACAAAACATAGCCTCAAGGATGTGTAAAACCGAGTTTCCTTTGGTATAAGTTACTTTTGTGAGAACATATTTGTCCTGATAAACAAAAAGGCTGCAGGCCCTTCTTTCCAGTCAAGCAAGTTTGAAGTGGGTTCTCTTGGAAAACCACACATGTATAGAGTCACCATTGACAGCTGCATATTCAATTTAAACAAGATAAGATAAGACTTTATTGATCTCACAATGGAGAGAGTTACTCAGGATTATTATCATAAAATAGTTTGAGATTAAGAACACAAGTAGTGAACATGAAAAGGAATGAAAACCCAGGAAGTACTGTAGCTTATACAGTGAGGCCTATAAGTATTTGATCCCCCTGTGATTTTGCAAGTTCTCCCTCTTAGAAATCATGGAGGGGTCTAACATTTCCATCGTTGGTGAAATTCCTTTGACTGATTGTGGGGTGCACTGGTGTCTTTATGAAAGATAAGAACCTCAAACAGGTGCTACTAAATTAGAATCATGAGTAGAGTGTAGTTGGACTATTTAAAAGCAGAATAACAGGTCTTTGAGGGTCAGAAATCTAGCTGCTAAGCAAGGGATCAAATTTTTTGACACAGTAATATACAAAAATATTGTTGCTTTTGATACAGAGAGTATTATTCATACTATACCTATACCAAATAATTATTTTGAAACATTAATAAAGGTTTAAGTCTGTAAACAAATTTCAATTATAACCAAATATAAAAAGAAATGTGGTATTTTCTTAGGCATAACAAACAGGGTTATGAATAATTCCCTCTGTGTATGCCTTGACAGTCATTTTCACTTTTTTTCCCCAACTGTGTGTGTTCTGTAATATTTTGTCTTCCTCGAAAGCCCGCCAAGGACTCTGCACGGTGCTGCGTGTGGGAAGAATGCAGCCTCCTCTGTGCTCAGCCGTGTACCTGCATGTCCCGCCAACTGTATCCAGGGATACTTCTTCTTAAAGGACATGACGAACGGCGACCAGTGGACCATATTCTTGATCTTCTTCCAGGATTTGTGCTGTTGAGAAAGACAGGAACACAAACCGTGGACCTCATTAGTGTCAAGAAATCCTTTATCAATCATCTGAACTCATAACAACAAGACTTAAGCAGTGTCTCCTATTGTAAGTGTTGTGTCCTCATTTACAGTGCACAGCGGGCTTAAACATCACCCAGGAAACCAGCACCTGTAACTATGATCCCCCCCCCCCCCCCCCCCCCCCCCCCCTCTCTAAAGCCCTTTTGACTGATCCAGCACTTTCCTACCGCTTTGTTTAAAAGGGCCTTAAGCAAAACACGACATGAAGAGCACCTAACAACGCACACACACAAAGACGGGGATCCCTGACCTAAT
The DNA here is from genome assembly GCA_900303255.1 of Lesueurigobius sanzi. NCBI lineage: Eukaryota > Metazoa > Chordata > Actinopteri > Gobiiformes > Gobiidae > Lesueurigobius > Lesueurigobius sanzi. Next base: position 7,347 of record OMNZ01094819.1, read on the forward strand.
GGAAACCTCTCTGCAATCGCTTTCCCACTCCAGCGCTTTTATTTTTGGACAGTTTAATTCATTGCTGTGATGGGGGTTTCCCTTGGTAACACACACACACACACAATGTTTTCTTTTTTCTCTGAGGGATCTCCCTGTTGCTGACAGGGGCGCGTTGACCCGTGGGACTCCTGACACACACAGACGAGCAGACATAAAAGAGACACAGAGTTGCTCCAGCAGAAATTATTTGTCCCGGGAGACTTCCACTTCTCAGACTATTTTTAGTCTGAGAAGTTTTTATTCAACTATGAAGCTAAAAAGTTGGGTTTCCACATCAGAAAGTCCGAGAAACCAGTGAAGCCCCGTACAACAGTGCAGATAGACACCGGAGGACAGGCAGGTGTCTTGCCCAAGAACACAACAGCAGCAAACAGTTCTGTGAAGAAGTATATGCCCCCTTCCTGAATTACTATATTTTTTTGTATTTGTGACACTTAAATGTTTCTGAGCATCCAGCCAATTTTTGTATCACACAAAGACAATCCCAGAAAATACAAACTGCAGTTTCCAAACGATTATTACATTTATTAACAGAAAAAAACCCAAACCATTTACTTTTTCACAGAGAGTGTACATGTAGATGTAGAAAGCAAAGAAATACAAGTAAAATCAATAAATATAAATAATTATTAAAGACTTAAATCCAGATTCTAAAAACAAAGAGTGAACAACAATTTTAACCATTTTTAACTGCCATATGAATGTTGGAATAAAGCCGTTTTCAGGCTGACCTTTGAGTTTGTTAGACTGGGGGCCTGTCTCACATTTTCAGGAAGACCATTCCAAATTTTAGCAGCACTAACCTCAAAGGTAACCTCACCATGTTTAGTCCTAACTCTGGGCACCAGAAGGATCTAAGAGCCAGAGATTGTTCAGATGGCACCAACACAGCAAAGCCATGGAAGGACTTGTACACAACTCTATTCACTGAGCAACAGGTAGCCAATGTAAAGACTTGAGCACTGGACTAATAAAAATGTATATAAATAAATAAATAAAAAATGCTCAATCATTTGGAAATGGCATTATATTTATTTTCTGGGATTGTCTTTGTGTGAGATAAAAATTAGCTTTGTGTGACAAATACAAAAATATATACTAATTCAGGAAGGGGGCATATACTTATTTACGCCACTGTATGTTGGTGGGTGTTGGGTAGTGATGTGACGTTCATGACCGGATTGGCTCTTTTGAACGGCTTTTTAATGCGAACGGTTCGACCAGATCTCCATTGTGAAAAGAGCCATATCTTTAAGAGAAAAACGAAGAACCAAGGCACTCCTCCCGCATTGTAATTCTCCATTTACATTTTCTAAAAAGCCTTTCTCAAGAAGTTGTTGGAGCCGATGTGCGTGGAAGATACCAACTTCATGTATTAGCCCAGTACAATAAAGGCTTTTTAGAACATGTAAATAGAGAATCACAATGTGGGAGGAGTGCCTTGGTTCTTCGTTTTTCTCTCAAGTTTCTGCCAAAAGCACCGTCCCCAAAAAACTACTTTTGTGGTACTGACTTCCTGAGCTCTTTGTTTCTAGTTTCACTCAGAGCCAGATCTTTGATTCAGACACACCCTGTCCCTGAAAACTTTTTGCACTGAAAATGGTTTGGCATGTTTCTTTCAACTTTCAACAGGTAAAAAAAAAAAATCACTACCATCAGGCGTTTGGATCATGCTGTGCCAAGTAGCGACCAAGTCTCTGATGAGGAGTTTTCTGGCTGGTGTCTTACAAAATAAATATGAAAATGAGTCTTTTGAACATCTCTTTTCAATGAATGGATCCCAAAGATTCGACTCCCTGTAAAGAGCCATACATCCCATCACTAGAGCTGGGATCGAACTGATGACGGACTCAGCTCGGTGGGGAACACTCCTGAGCTTCTGCAGCACATCTATAAACAATGAGTGAACTCCTTAACCTTAACTCAATGCAAAAAACATCTATGTATCAGAAAAAAAATCAATTATAGCATCAGTCAGACAGGAGACCTCAGTCATTATGTTATATTTTGTGGCTTTTTGCGATGGATATTGTGTAAACTAAATAACAAAAACCAATTCCGGTGATATACAATACTCTACTGTTGCACCCGATCTACTTCTTTCTCAGATGATGCCATGATCTCATCCACAAAGGATTTCCCCCCCATCTGTTCACGTTAAGAAGCACAATATTGTTTCTCCAAATAGATGAAATAGTGAAGAGGAGGAGGAGGATGAAGAGGGAAGACTGGACCACGGTACGATAAGAGGTAGAGACCATAGAAGGCAGTATTTAAGTCATGTCTATCTATGGCCCATGAGCTTCGAAACCCAACTTTCTACTCAAGTCACGTGGTCGCTTTTTTGTCTGCACCGCTGGAGGAGAGTCGGGGAAATGTTTTTGCGTAGGAAAGCTACTACACACGTGTACACATCACATGGCGTAGGTCAGCTGGAGAGGAGCCCGGCCCTCGGACTTTGTAAGGTTAAAGACAAGAACATACTGCAGACTTTAAAAAGACAGTAATGGCATTCCTCATATTTTCCATGTATTTTTAGGTTAAAAAAGGGTCCCGGGATCACATTAAACTCTGGGAAGAAGCCAAGCATTGGACTTTCCCCGTCATCTATCTAATGTACTTCCCTTGGCTGTGTGTGAGAAAGAGCCTGGTCTGTGTCAAGTGTGTAATGATAATAGTATGTCACAGCATTAGACACAGGAGACTTTGAAGAACATAAAGCAAAGCGATATTAAAAATGAGAACTGCATTAAGACAAGATCAGCACTCCATAAATGTAACTGTGAGAGATGGGCTGTCAGACATGAGTAAGCATTGCATAAATCCACTTGTAAGCAGCACTTGGGGATGCTGAAGAGTGGCTGGAGGAAGCAGTACCTGGAAGTGACCGGGCAAGAGGCGTATTATGGCAACAAAGTGTGTAAAAATGCCTGCAGGACCCAGTGTATGTTTTGTTTATAGGGGCTTTCCTGCACTGAGTAGGTTATCCTATCGTTTAACCTTAACTTAGGACATGGATGAACTCAACTACTACGAAACAGCACAGTGCATGCCCTCATTAAGGATATCAAGATATCAAGAAGAACAGTTTTATGATTACCGCAATTATAAAAGCTAGTAGGTTAGTAGTAGTAGGTTAATCATGTCCGAATGGAGCACACAAAATACAAAAGTCAGCGGCAGGTTATATAATCCAGTGAGCAAAGAGAAAATCTTATTCATCTTCACATGATAAATGCATAATGTCGCCAAAGGAAGAATCCCAAGAATCGTTATATCACGTAAAGACAAAATCACATGGAAATGAGTGGTTTCAAAAAATCTAGAATGTTCAATCGTTGTTTAACTGAACAACAATCACATTACTATTACCATTATATACTTTTTATGAAGGCCTACACCAGCTTAAACCTGGTCTAAATGTGACCTAAACCTGGTCTAAACCTGGAATACACCTGGTCTAAACATGGCCTAAACCTGGCCTATACCTGGTCTAAACATGGCCTATACCTGGCCTAAACCATGGCCTAAACCTGGTCTAAACATGGCCTAAACCTGGTCTAAACCTGGCCTACACCTGGTCTAAACATGGCCTATACCTGGTCTAAACCTGGTCTAAACATGGCCTATACCTTGTCTAAACATGGTCTAAACCTGGCCTATACCTGGTCGAAAACATGGCCTAAACCTGGCCTATACCTTGTCTAAACCTGGTCTAAACATGGCCTAAACCTGATCTAAACATGGCCTAAACCTGGCCTACAGCTGGTCTAAACCTGGCCTACAGCTGGTCTAAACCTGGCTTACACCTGGAATAAACCTGGTCTAAACCTGACCTGAACCTGGTCTACATCTGGTCTAAACATGGCATAAATCAAAGTTTGAAGGCAGTACTTATTGTAAGATTTTCAAAAATTCTCTGTATTTTTCTAAATTCCGATAACCGTGAATAATGGTAAAATCTCTATATTTATTCCCTTCAATAATCGTGACTCAATAGTTCAGAACGGTGACCTCTCCAGCCCTCGTAATGAGCTTCAGTCATTTGAAAGGGAGTGCCGTGCTTCGTCCGGCTGAGAGGCTGTGAAAGTTGATCCCCCATGTAAATCTTATTCATTTAAATTTGACCTAATGTCTGGCTGTAATCGTGTACATGCTCGGCTTTATTTGTTTGCGTCCAACTCCTGGGTCAGGTGGGGTCCATCATGCAAGGTGGACTAATCCTGCAGCAACAGGTACACTGAGAATTTAAAATGAAATGACTGGAATAGATTTTTTTTTTTTTTTTTTTTTGAGTCATTTTGAGTTTCTAAATGGAAAATTTGGTTTTAATCATTCACGTAAAATAGGTTTAGTGTCTACTTTTAGGTATTTTAATCATTTTTGAGGTGAGATTTACAGCAAGGAACCACTCAGAAATTCACACTCATTCATACACCAATGTACACAGACATTGGAGACAGGGTGGGTGAAGTGTCTTGCCTCAGGACACAACGACTTGCACTTGCAAAGGTTGGGATTTGAACCGCCGACTTTCCCATCTGCGCCACTATCGCCCCTGCAAAAATACATTCTATTGGCAGTAGGGATGATTATTGAGGGGGAAAATATTGTGATTTTACGATTATTCATGATTACTGGACTTAAGATAAGATAAGATCTCAAGATGGAGAAATTCACTTGTTCCAACAACTCTTAAGACAGGCTCACGCAGGGGGTGCAAAAAGTCAGGAAAAAAATGTGCCATCAAGAAGAAAGTAAGTTTGCAACAGGTAATAATAGTACTAAATTAAGAATAAAATGAGAATAAAATAAATGTCTCTTAGCATCTACCAATAAAAAACTATATAGACATCTCTTATTTACACTGCATAAACAAAAAAATTTTAGGAAGAAAATACAAAGAATTCTCAAAATCTTACAAAAAGTGCCATCCAAACTGTTACAAAAAAGGAACAAGGCATTATATGCATATTTTTTAGATTCATCTTGTTTTAGTTAAGAACCTATTGAACATTTAGCCTATGTTTTTGTTTTTTAGCATGACAATACAAATGCGGTGCTGCACATGGTTCTTTTAGGACTCTTCCTTTGGTAACGTTCTGCCACTATCATGATAAGATGGATTTTCTTTCTGCACATTGGATTATTTAACCTGCCTTCATGTATTTTTGGTGGATGTAACACTGGATGTCATTATTGATTTACCTTGAGTCCTATAATTCTCCCGATTAACCCACCTTGGGCTTTGACAGGGTTTCTACAGGTAGCAGAAAGTCAAATTTAATGCGTTTTAATGCCATTTTAAAGCCCAAATACTACATTATTCAATATTAATTTCCATGACTTTTATGCTTTTTAATGCCCCGCGGAAACCCTGGTTAATCTTGACATCCCTAATTTGCAGATGATTTTACCTACCGACTCAAATCAGTGTCAAATACAGTAGTATCATCCAGAACATTATACTTATTTTTTAGATAAGTTTTTGCAGCCTACTCCGAACCAAACCACCAGTCACACCCTGCTCCCTGAGGCACAGATGGGGCTAATGCAAAGGACAAATTTCCCTTCTGGAAGAATAAACTTATACAAATAAACAAATGCTACTAATCTAGCCCTATTGCAAGTCTTTGCCAATGCCAATCATGGCTTACGTTAGAAACAGCACAACTAAAATATGCAAAATCAGGCATTACCCAACAAGCAACCAACGAGTTCAATGTAAAAGAAAAGTAAAACTTTATGTCCATATGTATAGCCAGGAAAAGAAGGAACAAGTATTAACAAACATGTGTCTCAGCGGTGCCCGTACCTGACAATGGCTTGTGCGCAAGTGGATCATAGCGACAATTAGGACAGCACACACTGACACAACCACACTCCACGCGAGATACAACCACGAAGACCACATCGCGACAACATGGACTTTTCCTCCGTCACTCAAAAAGACAAACAGTAACAAAGTCTTCGGCAAACAAGGCCCAACCCCAAACGGCGACCTGTGCGTTCCTCTGCTCGGCCAGAGCCCGGAGCCTGTGCGATCGCTCCGTCTTTTGCCAGGCAAGAACGCACGTGTCATGAATAATAAACAATCGTGTCTGATTTGGATGGCAAAACCAGAGGACAAACATAATCTGGACATGCAAATCTCGGCTTGGGTCAAACCAGGAGGAAGAAGTCGGTCTCTGGGGAGTGGAAGCAACGCACGGCCGCCTCTTTGGAGCGTATGAAGCCATGCAAACAGCTGTGCACTTGTAGACTTTGCTTGGAGCCTGGTAAAACATCACACCATTCATGTTGTTTGCTGTGAGGATTTGGCTGTCAAAATCCGCAGGGAGATGGCGACAGAAGTTGCAACACGAGATGTAAAGTAAACACGTGCAAACAACAAGCAGTTTTCACAGAAGTTGACGCAAAGACCCTGAAGACACAGCGATGCGTCAAGGTGATAATTTGTTTGAACTCCTCCCTGCGGACGCTTGTTTCTTCAGGAGTTCTCACGTTGATTAAGGGCTACGACATGGCCCTTTGTGATTGCAACTGTATTTTGTGTACTTTACTTGTGTGTTTATTGTTCTTTCCAGAAGCTCTTGTGTCTTCTCTTGTCTGTGAAGGGTGCTATATAAATAAACTTTGTTTGCTTGCGGTTACTGCGATAATTACCAGATGTAAATATTGTAAACAGCAGCTGACAACCATTATGAAAGACGTTATACTAGACATTAGACTAGTACAGTCCTTCTCAAATAGTGGGGCGCGCCCTCCGATGCCAGGGGGGGCGCGTGTGATCCCGGGCCGGGGAACATGCTTTTTTATTTAACAGCGAGAGACACTGATAATGAGACAAACAAAAGTCTGTCTAAAGCTAAGACAAGGAAATATGACAAAGTTATAGCACGTAGCTGCACTTTGACTACGATGGGACAGGACGAAAGACCAGGGGAGAAAGCCCACTGCGTTCTGTTAAAAGGTGCCGTGCCGGGAGGAAAGACGTGTGCAAAAGTACTAGGTTAAACCCTCACTACTTTGAACATGAAGCGTGCTACATTTAGCGATTAAATGCAACGCGACGTGGGTTCACTTTGAGCCGCCCATATGAGTCTTTACGCAGCGCAGAGAGCCATCACATGGCACATGGCATTGAAAAGTAATTTTTCCACTTCGGAGTGCCTAATCGTTCTAGAATGAATTTGGGAAATGTGATATGTTATTTTAAATTGATTTCCTATCAGAATCTGATATTTATTGCCATTGTCAGTGAAAGGTTTCACAGACTAGGAATCGTCTTCTGTGTACTCATGCAATGAAACAAACTTGTAATAATTAGTAAGTACATTTTATTTATCTTTCACCTGCTTCAATTTGTTGATGTTGCATTTAATTTTTAGAAGAAGAAAAAAGAAGTAAAAGAAAAAGAAAAAAAAAGAAGAAGAAAGAAAAAGAAGAAAAATAATAAGAAAAATAGAAGAAGAAGAACAAAAACAAAAAGATGAAGAAAAAAAAGAAAAAAAGAAGAAGAAGAATTCATCAGATCATTCTAAAAGAGCCTCTAGGTTAACATTGAGGAGATGGGCTGTTAGGAATTACATACTATTAAAATGCTAAATTTTGTATTTGGTTCAAAATCTCTAAATTCTGGGCTTTTAGTTCAATGTCTTCTCTTTCAGCACATACCGTATGAACTAAGGCCAAATTATTCCATCATAAAAGTGTTAAAAAGTGGTGACAATAAACACATGTACAGTGCCTCTCGAAAGTACTAATACGCCTTGAACCTTTATTTAACCAGGATTAAAAAACTTATTGAGATTAAAAATCTCTTTTACAAGAGTGTCCTGGCTAAGAGGCAACAACACAGCAATACACAAAGTCACATACACATCATGTATCATTTTGCTTTCACTTCACAGTTGTCTGGTACTTGTGTGTGAACTTTCAGTAAAAAATAAAATCTTTATGTTTATGGTTGTAAACATGACAAAATGTGCAAAAGTTCAAGGTGTATTAGTACTAGTACGTGATTTTGGTCAAATGAAAAGACTTTGAGCCATAAGGATAACTTGGCAGCTTTGTGAATCCAATCATTACCAAATAATGATCAGGTTCTTAATTTGTGGATTTTCTACTTTGAGATTTCCTCCTAAAGCTGTTTCTCTGCAGTACACAGGGGTCGCATCGACACCTGCTTTCCAACTAGAATCATGACATCATCGAATTCTCCAACGTTAACGCCGCTCACAGAACATCTTTGAATGACTACCTCCACGAGTACAAACAAATGAAACAGCGTAAGCAGCCACTTCCACAGAAGCCTTTGTGACACATCCAGTTCCAATAGTGCATGTTTGAAGTACAGCATGTTGTAATATTTGACTTTAAAATACACACAGACAATCCAGCATGGCCCAAAGCCTTATTTTGTCAAAGTAACAGAATGAAAATCCTTATATAAAATGGCTGCATCTTGGGGGATTAAGTAAATTTGCATGAGGGCTTGAGAAAGTATCCAATGTTCGCGGGTCAACTTGTTGTGTACTATATAATGGTTGTATACATTTGAGGTGAGCTTGGTGGTTTATTGTTTACACACCAAGAGGTCCACAAGAGTTTTTCCAGCCTCATTTTCCATATCTGCACATGTGCATACTTCTAAAACAAACTTAATAGAGTAGGAGTTATGAATAATATTGTAGCCTATATCATAAAGGAAAGAAAGAGAAGAAGGAAAACTAATATTGACGAAAAATTTTAATACATACAACTTTAAGTAAAGAGTACTCTATGTTTGAAAAACAACTTGAACATGGTATTGCATGTACTATCTGAGCCGTTTGGTGCGTAATATTTGCAGGCTTCAGTGGTTTGGTGGGTCCCTTATCTTACACACCAGAGCAGATGTACAAGAGCACAATACCAAAGTTTCCATTGAGAGACTGAGACCTCAGGCCGAGAGAGAGAGAGAGAGAGAGAGAGAGAAAGAAAGAGGGAGGGAGCGAGAGAGAGAGAAAGGGAGAGAGAGAAAGGGAGAGGGAGGGAGCGAGAGAGAGAAATGGAGAGGAAAGGAGTGAAAGAGAAAGAAAGGGAGCGAGAGAGATTGACAGAGGGAGAGAGAGA
>OMNZ01094820.1:0-20628 GCA_900303255.1 Lesueurigobius sanzi
AAGATCTCACGATACATGGCCCCATCCATCCTCTGCTTAATACAGTGCAGTCGTCCTGTCCCCTGTGCAGAAAAACACCCCCAGAGCATGATGCTTCCACCCCCATGCGTCACTGTAGGCATGGTATTATTGGGATGATACTCATCCTTCTTCTCGCGAATTGAGTCAAGACCAAAAAGTTCTATTTTGGTCTCATCTGACCACATGACTTTCTCCCATGTCTCCTCTGGATCATCCAGATGGCCATTTTATCTGCTTTCTTGTAATTTTATGAAATTGTGAAGCACTTTGAATTGCCTTGTGTATGAATTGTGCTCTACAAATAAATTTGCCTTGCCTTGCCATTGGCAAACTTCAGACGGGCCTGGACATGGGCTGACTTAAGCAGGGGAACCTCCCGTGCGATGCATGATTTTAAACCATGATGTCTTAGTGTATTACTGATAGTAGCCTTGGAAACGGTGGTCCCAGCTCTCTTCAGGTCATTGACCAGCTCCCCCCGTGTAGTTCTGGGCTGATTCCTCACCTTTCTTAGCATCATTGATACCCCACGAGGTGAGATCTTGTGTGGAGCCCCAGTCCCAGGGACATTGACAGTCATCATTAGCCCCATCTATTTTCTGACAATTGCTCCAACAGTTGTCCTTTTTTCACCAAGCTGCTTGGCAATTGCCCCGTAACCCTTTCCAGCTTTGTGAAGGTCTACAATTTTGTCTCTGGTGTCTTTTGACAGCTCTTTGGTCTTGCCCATGGTTCTCATGTGTGCAAATACTCATGAACACCAGTAACATAGAAATAAATCATTAAAAAATCATACAATGTGATTTCCGGAGTTTTCTTTTTAGATTATGTCTCTAACAGTGGAAATGCATCTATGATGAACATTTCAGACCTCTCTCTAATTTCTAAGTGGGAGAACTTGCAAAATTGCAAGGTGTGCAAATACTTGTGCTCCTCACTGTATTTCAGACACACAGAAAAAATATTTTCAAAAAGACAACAGCAGAAGAAGGAAAGAAATAGATAGTACCCATGTACCTTAGCTATACCGTCTGGTATATTACATAGTCGTAGACTACATAGATAAATCTACTATACCCAGAGAAGGCATCCTCCTATGTGGTCGACCAACAACAATACACCATTAAAAAATATTTTTTTTCACTTGTATGTGTTTTGCTGGAAATTTGTCTTGGTCTATTCACTCGGTGTTCTTGTGCCACTTAGTCATACTTCTATGTGAGCGCTCTTTCGCACATTCAGAGCTCACATCTTCAGGCATGTGCTTCTGTCTGTTTTAGGTGACCCACGTATTGAATGTGGCCTACGGGGTGCCTAACCCATTTCCGGAGCAGCTGATCTACAAAACATTGCCCATTCTGGACATTCCTGATACTGACATTACGACTTTTCTGGAGGAATGCAACAGCTTCATTGATCAGGCCAGAGACCAGGTGAGTACTGTGAGGGACAGAGCTAGTTGTTTTGTTGTAGGTTGCATTCACATTCATTCTAGGTGCCAATTACAGCTCAATGGGAGAGAGACAATTTTTGAAAGGAATCTCAAAATAGAAAATCCCCAAATGTTGAACCTGACCATTGTTAGGTACAGTTTGGATTTACAAATACATATTATTCTTTTATTTGACCAAAATCACCATTTTGAACATCTTTTGAAGAAAACAAATGTGGCTTTAGTCCATATGTGCTGAAAGAGTAGACATTAAACTTTGTGCTAAATGTGTGAAAGCCCAGTAATGACAGAGATATTGATAACATACCATAAACCAAGTAGAAAAATTTGCATTTTGATGGTTACCAATGGCTACCACCATAGAATTCCTACCTCAGATTTAAACTATAGGCTCTTTAGAATGTTGTGATGTCACGTGAATGCAACCTATTTCAGTCCTCCTAACCAACACTTTTTCTTTTGCCCTCATTAAAAGTTAGGTAGAAAATATATTTGACAGACTTGGTGTATGGAATTGTTGCATCATATTGTTCATAGATCTTAAGTGTGATCTTCTTTTTCCAGACTGGTGTCGTGCTGGTTCACTGTAATGCTGGTGTGTCTCGCTCTGCCTCCATTGTGATTGGATACCTAATGGCACGGGAGAGACTTACCTTCAGAGAAGCCTACAGTCAGGTCCTGTCCGCTAGGCCCTCTGCTCGGCCAAACACCGGCTTTTACCACCAACTGCTCCACTATATGCCATAAGGACATTTTGGATTGAATTTAAATTAAAGCCACACTGTGAAACATTCAAGGCAGACTGATATCCCTCTGTGTATTTACAGTACATACAGAGGAACTATCACTATATCACTCGCTGGTACAGCGGTGAGTCTGGATTTTTCAGGCTAATATGGCTTTCTGTCCCGATGGGTTTCCTCCAGGTGCTCCGGTTACCCCCCCATCCCACAACACGCACAATAGGTTAATCCGCCAGCCAGGTGCGGTCAAATTTCCCAAAGGGGGCAATAAAGTTATTCAGTGTTGGAATTTATTTGTATTTGTTGTGTTTTAATTGATGTCAAACACAGAAATTGCCTGCCTGCTACATGCACTATTACTAACAGCACTACTACGCTTTTGTGGTGATATGCAAAATGTCATCTACTCAAACGACCAGTAATAAAGGTGACGACTTGAACAACCCTTATTCTTGTAGGCAGCTGTGAGAAATGCAGGGCCCAAAAAGTATAGCGGTCTAAATAACATGAGTAGAAAGGGAAACCCAAAGCTGCCTGGTGCATCCTTTAATCGCTTGGAAGTTCAGAGGTTCTGTGGTCTCACTTTCAGGGTGTTCTCCACTAGATGGCGCCTGTCTCCTTTGGGATGGGGGCAGCGCTCTCCGGAGCTGGGGCCAGAGCCGACGTTGTGTGTGGCGCTGAAGATGAGAGAGGGGGGATGGAGGGGAGGAGACCGCGGTGCTCTTTATAAGCGCCGCACAGCACTTCGGAGTGACAGACACGACACGCAGAGGTTTCTTCAGTCTGATGAAGTGGGGTTCGAAAAACGCATTACGCATACAGGCTCCTCTGAAGTGACGCACAAGTGAGACGCGTTTGGACGGCAGCTTCGGATAGTTCGAAAGGCACTTGAACGAGGTAGAGTTGGGGACCTGTCTGTTGACCCTGTCCCACTGTCAGACTAGTCAGTTTTGTGAGTATTTCTCTGAAGCGACTCAACCTTTGTGGCAGCCCGCGCCCACGGCATTCACCATGGCATGTTACTACGTGGTGATCAGCTCCACACACCTTCGGGACGGACAGCTGCGGAGTATCAAAGGGGTCTTCCGAGGGCCCATAGGAACCACAGGAGCCAGGAGCGAGGTAACTACATGATAGGATCGGATGGGCATGGTATCACCCCCCGCGCGTGACCTTAAGAACTTTATCATTATTTGGTCTTGCCGTACCTCTTTTCAGAAAGACATGGCCTATCTTATTTATTTATTATTAGCAGATACCTCTCACACTTGGGCTGTCACCTGTCTCTCTTTTGCACAGGGCTGCCCTCCTTCCCACCTTTTAGATGAAGTCTCATTTTTTAAGTTCTGTGACTTGGATGTAAAATTTGCACAAAAAGACAATATAGATGTGTGTGTAAAATAACTATGGTGGAATCTAGAACACCAATATGTGCTGGGTGGCAAAAGCAAATGAAATGGTTTGCTGGCCCTAGAGCAGGTAGAGATACAGAATTTAAAGTTTTAAGTCTCCTTCCATGTTCCACCAAATTCCTTATTTGAGGTGGTCGCCCTGCAATGTACAAAATCCCTTTTTCTAAGACAGAGATATGCGAATGACGCTTGCTTTGATTTTGTTGTGCTCCAGCTGGTCTGGTGTCACCACTGTTGAGCAGCTGGACACTTTGACAAGAGAAAATATTGAACTGAGGCTGATTGTCCAACGATTTGGATGAGTGTACCACTTGGGCTTCTTCAGGTGCCACTCAGGGTCATCTTCAAGTTCTGATGCATTTAAATTAGAATCAGAATCAAATGTATTGCCATTGTCAATGAAGGTTTCACAGACTAGCAATTTTCTTCGGTACGGTTTATTCCCAGTTTAGTTGAATTTCAGACCCGGTTTAGACCTAATTTGATCTTGCCGGTTTGGTTACTTTGAAGGTCAAATATTTTACTGGAGGACAATGTTTGAGATGAGACAGAGAATCGGCTTTGGTTTACTACAAAAATAAGATTTCCTTCCTATTAGACAAGTTGTACACACGATGACTGGTCCCACTTGTACCACTGCTTTTTAGGCTGAATAAATATTAAAATGATTGATCAAGACACATGTGGTCTCCCTGACAAGAGGCGGTGTAACTCATCTGGCCATCTCATCCCTGATCCCATTTTCCTGCTTTCCCAGTCCTATACCTGCCGCCACATTTAAAGACTGGATTAGGCTAATAGTCCTTTTATATGAGTTAAAATTTATTTTATATTCCAACCACTGATAGGTCATAAAAACAAATACAAAAATCTATTTCAGCTAAAAGAGCTTAACCTGAAGCTATAGATTATTTGTCATATCTCTGTAATAACTGGGCCTATCCACAAGATACAAAAACTAGCACAAAGTTCAGTATCTTCTTTGTCAACAAAAAGTTAGGGCAGTTACAAAGGTGATACGGTTGTATTTCAGTGTGAATTTGGAGCATATGATTTCTGACATGTTGTCTGTTTAGTTTTAGTTTAGTTTATTAGTTTATTTAACAGGAACAATGTGCAAAAACATTAATTAAAGATGCTTTACACCAGATTATAGCTTAAGATATAAAATGAGTACAATAAAACCCCATTAAAATCAAACACAGTTACGATCAGTACTGACACTGCTGGTTTTCCATTAACAATTTTCTGACATTGCAAGAGAAATTGTTAAGGGTCAGAAGAAAGTTTAAGACTCTGGGTGTTTGTTCCATTATTTATTGCCTTTGAATGAGAAAGCTGCGCTAAAGCAGAGCCATTACGGCTCGTGGACCTGGAGGTCCTGATGGTCTGCTCAGAGCAGAGCTGGACAAATCTTTTCAGTGGTGAAGGAGCAGCGTTATTTTAGGTTTTAAAGATGAATCACACATTTGAATACACAATTAAATTGTTTAATAAGTTATATTTTCCAAGGAATGTCATGTACATGGTGTGTTGTGAGCATGCATTGCCACACATTCTGCCACATGCCTCACTGAGGCAGCTGGCTCACCCTGCATGATTAATTTCACTTCTGAAGATGCTTAATGAGAGTGGAATGTTAAGGAATATATTTATGAAGCCAACCACTACTCAATTGCCATGGAAACTGAGGTAGCACGCTAGAGGAGAGTGGGCGGTGATATGACTTGGATGAACCCTCCGATGTGGGAGGGACGCTGAGAGCCACTGGAGAGAATGACAGAGGAAGCACAGACAGATGCTGCTCCAAGTTAGTTGTGAAGAGAAGCTTTAAGGTCCCAAACTTTGTTTTATTTCATCAAAAAAAACTTTACAACCTTTATATCTCCTGCTGGAAATGTAGTGAACACTTTCCTAAACAGAGCTCCAGAGTGAGCCCAATTTGTCTCAGAATTTATTAGGTGCAACTAAATATATAAGCACAGCCAGTTCTATAGTAGAATCAAGTGTAGATGTTAGTGGTAAAGAGCTATATTTGACATTATACAATCACTAACACATTAACATTTATAATCTTATGTTTGTGTCTATGTGAGAGTAATTTAGTATTTACAGAAGATGAATTGAAATGGACAACATCGTGGATGATGAATGTGTTATTGAACTTTTGGCCTAGAACAAGACATTTATTAAGTCATACACCCAAGTTATGTGTGTCTTTGTGCACCTAAACAAAAAACCTTTCCTCGTTGTATTGGTATGTAACTTATCCACAATTTCAATTTGGAGCACCGTCAATCAACAAAAATAAAGGCAACTCCAGAACAAAAACAGATGAAAATCAGCACATTTGTGGTTCAAATGTTTCCAATCGCGGGTGTAACATTTGTGTAGCGATCGCCCCCTGATCGCCCTGGGACTGTGGCACTCAGATTGCTCTCCAATGACACGCAGATAGCATTGATCGAATCTCTCTGTCCATCAATACCACTGGTCCATTGGATAGGCTTACACCACATCAATAGCACTCTGAGGAGAGAAGAGGGGAGGAGGGTGGGGGGTTAAGTAAGGTCTAACGCTAACTTTAGTCTAATTCTCAGTTTTTCTTAATATTTAATAGAAAAGATTCTAATTGTATTAAATTTACACCTGCAAGAGGTAGAATTTCCATAACGGCTGCTGTGCACCTCTGGGCCATGAGAGTCCTATCCTAAAGTACTATCCCAGGAATATCAAACTCGCTCCCTTTGGAAGTTTTTTCAACTTCACGTTATAAAAATGTCACAGAGATTATCTCAACAAACTAAATAATGATTAGGAAAACATGAAAAATCAGAACAGTTTTGGCCTCTGGTTTGTGTCCAGATGCTGCTGATTATTGCTGAAGGTAGAAAGTTGTGGCAGAGTTGGTCTTAATTTCAGTAAGTTTGTGTTCACTTTGATAACATCCACCTCACACAAGTTGTGGTGTGCCTTCTTTGTCAGTGCTTATAAGAGAGTGTTGTACCCGATCTCCACAGAGTAGCTTCAGATTTGAACAGACTGAGAATCCAATCCAATGAAAGCAAATGACATGCAACACTGGCCAGCTCGAGATGTGGGTTTAGGCTTTCCTTATTTCTAGCTATAGGCCACTGGTTTCAGTAGAAAACTCAATTAGATTGATTTGTGAGTGATTGCAGCTTGTGTTATAGGTTGAGACCAGCACCAGTCTGTACTGTGAGCTGTGCAACAAACAGTACGAGAGGCAGCAGCAGTATGATAACCACACCAGCTCCTATGACCACCACCACCGACAGGTGAGGCACTCGGGACACACTGGACAAACGGGACAATTTAGTGGATTCAGCGGATGACATGTTTCTTATTCAATATATTGCTCAATAAGTATTGTTATAACAATATTTGGTAATGCAATATCCATCTGACTGAGACACATTTTAGGCTAACACTGTCTAAAACAGGGGTGCTCAAAGGTTTTTCCTTGAAGGGCCAAAATAGGCTATGGAGGGCCAACATTAGCGTGTGAAGGGCCAAAGTCCACACTGTTTTGCATGTAGAAAGACCAAATGTAAACAGATCTATGATTAAATATCCTTTAATAGCTCTTGAGTGGGACATGCTGTTTTGGTGTCCTTAGTAACTATTGAAAATCTATTCAGTGCACAAATTCATCAAAGTAGATACTTCTTACAAATCTAAGCACCATCTCAAGGGCCAAATGAAACCCCTTGGAGGGCCGAATTTGGCCCGCAGGCCCCACTTTGGGCACCCCTGGTCGAAACGAAACACATGGAATGCACTGTGTTGAAATGGTTTAGTAAACTATCACAGTGGTATTGCTGTTCAAGATACAGGATGTACAGCTCATTTTGTTATAATGTCTTCACTCATTGTCAGTATTAAGCCCAGTTGCTCGGTCTCCTCTTGATTCATTTAGACATGTATCTGGGTATAGTGTGCTCTTTCCTCTTAACAATATCTCTCCTCCATCAGTAGGATGGTGGGACATTGAGCGTCTGGACTGGCCCTATCAAGGCATTAAGCCAGTTAAGGATCTGCTCTGCTCTAAAATGCATGATTTTATCTTAGACAAATGGACTCTTTGGCCGCCTTAAATGTTTGATTGAGATAAGACTAAGATGCATTAAAGAAAGGTCGAACTAAACTGAAATAGTCATTAATGCTTATTAAATTTAAGTTAAAGGGGCACTATGTAACTTTTAGTTTTTTTAGTTGATTTATTTATTTGAGCAGTAAACATTATGCTCAAAAGGAGTAGGCTGAAGCTAAAGAGCTTATAAGCACCTACCCCAACATCCATACAATAAAATGTGTCATTTCATAAACAGTGCAGAATGAACAAAACAACAAAGAACCAACAGCAACAGGCTTCTTTCCTGTTCACTTACAGTATCTGACCAAGAAAGAAATTCTGACATTTACATTAGTCGTTAAGGCAATATGAAGATGACAATGTTCAGTCACATGACCACTGTCGCATGTAACTTTTTAAGTGTATAAAAACCTGATATTTGTGCATATTTGATCTTTCAGTGGCTGTGTGGGTGCAGCATGGCACCTTTTAATTTCCATCACAGTGGACTCTATGATGCATCAGGATCAATTGTTTTTAGGGTTTCGTACCAGAAACTTTCCAGAAACCCCATATAATTGATCTTGGAGCATGATGGAAAGTAAAGGTGCCATGATGCACCCACACAGCCACTGGGTCACTAAAAGGTCAAATACACTAATATCAGGTTTTATTTTTTCCACATAAAAAGTTACATAGTGTCCCTTTCAATTTAGTCTATACTCTTTTGCCCTAAGTGTCTTATGGTGTGATATGGTTGGGCTGATTGAGGTATGTTTGTGTGTTTTATCTGTTTTAGCGTCTAAAGGAGCTGAAGCAAAGAGAGTTTTATCGGCTGCTGGGCAGCAGGAGGCAGAGGAGAGGCAGAGAGCAGAGTCAACGAGAGCGGCGCCCTGCTCACAGGTGAGGCCTAACCAAAAACATATGTCTGTAACGTAGTGCATGAGTGAGTGTTGGTGGTTCCATTAGTCTACCCCGGGGCAGCTGTATCTAGTATGTGTGTATAAATATACAGTGTATTTTTTCAGAGAGTCCAATTTTGTCAGAGAGTCATGTATTTCAATCAATCAATCAATTTATTTGTGTAACGCCCAATATCATAACAGAAGTCATCTCAAAGGTCGGTATGGACAACAACAAATCAATATCAGACATCAAGAATGATCAAATAAGTCACACACAAATGAAATGTCTCGACCAGATGTAATGTCCCGTGAATAAGTAAATCACTTAGAGTAACAAGCTTAGAGTATCCCCCATCCTTAGACCTTCCTCTACAGCGAGGAAAAACCCCTAAAAAAACCACATGCAAAAAAAGAGGAAACCTCGAGGATATTTCAGCTGAAAGGAGTTTTTCTTTGTCCTGAACAATTTTCCTGGCAGTTGTTGAAGGTCATGTAAATGTTAAATCATGTATGTATACAGTATATAGGCCAGTGTTATTTCTTTGAAGTCAGGTAATCCACAATCCAGGACATTATGGGGGCATCCACCTGCATCACTGCCAGCAGAGCTTCATGCACCCTCACAACACTTGTGCCAATCAGTAAAAGTGTAGGCACTCTTGGGGGTCTCTAGTGGCCTTGGGGCCCTATGCAGCCACTTAAAGCCTGCTTAGAGCCAGCCCTGGTGATGGTGTCAAAAGCACTGGAGAAGTAAAAAAAAAAACAACAACAACAGGATCTTCACTCTGCTGGTCAGCTTGACCAACTGGGACTAGATCCTTTGGAGCAGGTAGATGCTCAATGGCCAACCGGCTTTCAGATGTTATTTTGTCCACATTCAGCTACAGCTGATTACCTTCACAATCACCCAGGCCTTTCACCTTGATTGCATTATCAAGCTCAAATTGTTATTATTTTACTTTATTATTATACATAATAATGTCAGTGTTGTTTTCTCAGTATTACAGGTTTGGGACCTATGTTTCGCAGCACCACAGTGGCCCTGGCTGGATCAGAGGATGATACAGAAGGCCTTTCTAGCCATAACAAAGGTACTTCATTGTTGGCATTTTTATCATGATTAATTCATGTACATCTTCAAACCAAGTTTTTAATTTATATAAAACAAAACATTTCAAAGAAAATATTGTATGTAATTCATTCATTCATTCACCTTACTTTCACCACTGATTCTTTTTGTCAGTGTAGTCATTAGTTTTTTACTGTCTCTTTAAAATATACAAATGTCACTCAGGTGTGTACTTTCTATTCTTTTATGGAAATAGAGCCAGTGACATCACAAGGGAGCAGTGCACAGTGGATTTCCTGCAGCTCGGGTGAGAAAGAACATTTGACCCACAATAATCAAGCCACTTGTGCTCCGTCTGGGACAAACACACACATGAGCACAAGCTCTCACCTCTGGAGTGAAACACGAGTGCGTCCTGTGTGCTTCTCCCTGCCCAAAAGATGTAGCACGCTTTGTCATCAGTCTGCTGCTGCCTTTCTTCAGACATCCAAGGATAGAATGACACAGATGCCCGATGATGTGGACCACATAGATTCATCTGGTGACACAGCAGATCCTTTCAATGGAGCAAACAATGCCCTAAAGCCAACTCAAGATAAGCCCAAGGCCCATGAGGACTGCCCAAAAAGCACACTTTTACACCGTCCTAAAGAGCCATTCTGTCGGGTCCTGAGTCGGGACAGTGCCACTGTCCTCCTTTGGCCATCAGAGATGGTCAGTTACACCCGTACTGCCCCGTCCATTTCATTCAGTGTTAACCCTCTGCTGCACAACTTCAGAGCTGCAAACACAACTACGGAAGTGCCTGTGGACAAAAACACAGAGCTGGAGAGGAGTGAGCCATTTGTGATCAAACGGGCCGAGCAGCAGCAGAGGCAGGCGGATGTGCAACGAGGGGTGGCACGAACCAGACATGAAAGCAACAGAGAGGATGGAGGCGGACAGACAGCAAGTGCTGGAGAAGTTGAGGCCCATTGTAACACTGGCAACTATGATGAAAGCACTTTAAACCTCCCTCCCAATTCTGAGTTTGAGAGCCAACTTGTACTACCAGAGCAAAAACGAAGGCGGAAAAGGACAAAAAGGGGACGGAGGCGAATGAGAAGAAGAAGAACAATGAAGGAACTAAAAAAACAAAGATCTAGACCACACTCACAAGACGAAGGGCCAAGGAGATGGAGTAACAGTACAAACACCAAAGCTTCAAAGGACCACAAGAGAGCAGAGCTATTAAGTCATCTTCCTGTCAGTCACTTTAATCGGTGTGACCAGCTGTGCGCGCAGGTGAACAGCCAGGCCAGTCGCCGTCTGTCCCAGCAATCAGCCTCCGAGTGGGGCCAAGGTTTCAGAAAACTGCACGGTGGGGAAGCGGCATGTAGCACAGCGATTAGCCTTGTCCCAGGCTCTGATATAGAGATTCCACGCTGTCCTGCAATTACACCCTGCCAGGCTCAGAGCTGCACAGATGTGTGGGAGGCTCATGTAGAGACACCACAAGGGGAAAATGGTGTGGGGCAGAAGAATGCAGCAAAGGAACAGGAATTGGTGGAAAAAAGGACTTTTGATGAAGCATTTAACCGGGAAAAATTGTGTTGTCAGAATCAAAATGTCCCTGCTGGAAAACCCATTGCGGACTACACCAGTCTCCACTGTGATGCCATCACTGAACAGGCAACTATAGCCCTAACAAGCAGTAGAGCACCCAAAATCGAAAGACCACTCAGAAAGAAACTTAAAAAAGGAGGTAGATGCATGGAAAACAGTCTTAAGTTCATGTGCATTAGTTCGGACCTCAGCATACAGGGTCCTCAAGAGACAGTGGAGGTCAAAAATCCATCAACCCAGATGGTCACTGCAATAGTCAATTCTAACACAAACAATGGCAGCCATTTTCTCTCCAGACACAGTTTGTGTGTACAAGAAGCATGTATAACAACATGCAGCTGCTGCCACTGCATAAGTACACACAGAGCCATGGAAAGCTCCTCCACTGATTATGGAAGTTATTCATTTGGGGAATGCCAGAACACTGCTTCTGAAAAAAACAATGATGCTTATAGACTAACAGCAACAAACACCAAGAATCATGTTGAAGAGCCACATTGTAGGACCACTGCATCTAAAACCTTAACAGGCCTGGGCCCTGCTGGGACCCTCAGCTGTCAGTTTGATTGCTCTAACCACTTCACTAATTGTAATTGCACAGAAAAAGACACCAACGATGGAGTTGTTAACGTTGTGCTGATTAGCACACATCCTGAGCAAACAAGGAAAGAAGATGAGAGGAAGCAAGTGCAAGAGACAATTAACAAGGTTAAACGGGAGGAGAATATAAGGGAGGAGAGGAAAGTGCAAGAGAGGAGAAAGATGGAGAGGAGTGACAGAACAAAGGGAGAGTGGACCTGCCTCCCTCTCCCTCCACCATACCTTCTCCATCACACATTACTCCACCAACACTTTGTGCCCCTGTCCCATCCCATGTCACCCTACCCCCCAATTACCTGCCACTTTTCCCCTCACCTTCCAATATTACCTCCTCTGGTCCCCCTAGCCTTGTATTCCTCCGCCCCAGTCCCACTCTTAGATGGGCCATATTCACTTCCAGTCTTTCCCTCTATACAAAGTGGAGGCCCGTCCCTGTATGGCCCACCACCCCCGGCATTAGTGCCAACGCAGTTAATCTTTTCAAAGTCAGCTGCATTTTCAATTTCCTAGACTTACGGATCATTGAAACATTTAATATCACAGTAAGTTAAACTCCACACATACGGGATTAGTGTTTTATGTCTGTGCTCAAAAACCACTGGATCTACAACTGACTGCCATCTGTATTCTGTACATATGCATAACACAATAAAATTACAGAAATTTCAAGCTGACTCTGTGTGTTTGCCAAGTCTTTCATTATCCCTAAGTGTTTGCTTTTATCTAAGACCATATTGTGGGTGTGGTTGGTGGTCATGACAATAAGCCTTTTTGAAGTAACTTCACTTTCTGGACTGTCTCCAGCTTGGGTATTTAGAGCATCATGCCGTACAACCACAATGGCATCAGTGCTTAGTGCTAATTGACTGAACAAACGTCTGCAGCCTGTTTATTTTGAATGTTTTGTTTGCACTGAGTGCTGTCCCTGCATTAACCCAGGGAAGTGGTCATCTCGACCCACTCTCAGAGCAGGAAGCCACGCCGGCCACAGCCCACAGAAGAGCAGCTCAAAGTCCCGCTGTGGGTGGAGGGTTTTGTGGGTGATGACTGAGAGCTGACTGCCCTGATGCTCAGGAAACTACCAGGCCTTTAGTTGTAGTCGCTGTTCCCGGCCACAACAATAATAATTGACTGAGTGTCAGAATGAGTCATGAGCAGTCTGTTTATGCACATCCCAGAAAAAGTTATTTCTTCCTGGGGATGCACATCTTTAGTCTTCAATAACTTTGTGGCAGAGGAGGTGGGTAGAGTTGCCAAAGTATACAACAAGCAAGTAATGTTACTAAGATAATTTTACTTAGTCTAACTCTAAGTAAAAAGCAGTGGCAAGTAAATTAAAAATGACTAGGTGAAAAAACTTTGAGTAAAATAGTCTTCATTTTGTTTATATTAATTTATGTATTAATCGTAGGCAAAGATTCTTCAGTCTTCATCTGTACTCTGTAGTTGAAATGTAGGACATTTCAATCTTAGTCCAAAGATCGTCATCAGCTTAATAACGACTTGAGCACGCTGTGGGTCTCTTAAGAGTAAACCAGAAGGCTTTGGAAGACCAGAAGACACTCGGAAACTTCTGCTTTACTCTTAAGAGACCCACAAGCGTGCTCAAGTCATTATTAAGCTGATGACGATCTTTGGACTAAGACTGAAGAATCTTTGCCTACGATGGACAAACTCCTGTACGACTGAGAACCTACACAGACGGATTATGTATTAATGTTGATGTATTCCGACGGACATAACAACAATGCGAAAATCCTGATATTTCCAAAGAATATGGCATGAAAACTAGAAGACAATTCTTAATAAAAGATACAAGAAAATAAATACATTAATTGGGAAATTTCAACTAACTTTACATCTAAAACAAAATGAAAAAATATACAATGCTGTGATCGCAAAAGGATTATTGGTTCAGCACAAGAACACTCTAAACAAATTGGAATGAATTGAAAATGTTATGTCAACCTTTTCCACATAAATTAAATGTAAAACAATGCTGCTGTTTGACGTGAACAAATAAGATTAAATATAATTAACTGGCCTTGGGTTGCAGACAATTACCTTAAAGCAGGGGCAGGCAACGTCAGGCCCGGGGACCAAATCCGGCTCTCAGACATATACTCTATGACACTCAAAGATTTAGTAATGAAAAATACTAAAAAGACTTCTTTAACCTCTTAAACCCTATAGGACCCAAATTGGGCACTAAAATCTCTCTCCTTCCTCTCTCCTTCCCCTTTCTCTGTCTCTTTCCTTCCTCTCTCTCTTTCCTCTCTCTCTCCTTCCTCTCTCCCTCTTTCCTTCTTCTCGATCTCTCCTTCCCCTCTCTCTGTCTCTTTTCTTCCCCAGGACCCAAATTGGGCCTGTTGGGGTTTAAGAGGTTAAAAAGAATTTCTCTGTGGGGGAAGACCTCCAGATTGTCTATATATGATGTATGAAACGAGCAATTGTGGTCCTTTTGTGGCAGGTGCCTACCTCTGCCTTAAAGTAATAGTCTGTGAGATTGCAAAGTGAGTGGAGAGAGAGAGAGAGATTTGAACAACCTCCCCGCCGCCTCCTGATTGGCAGAGATAGCTCATCCTCGGTCCCAGGGCAAAGGAAAAGATTGTCTCATTGGTTCATACGTAATCCGGCAAGATTCTGAACTGAAATGCAGGCGCAGACGGTCAATTAAACACATACTATTACTTTTATAATACATTTATATAGACTCTCACTTTAATAACCTGCATATTAGGACACACGCACAGGTTTCACTATATTTGGACCTGCCGTTTCTCATTTAACAGAACCTCCGGGATTCACTGAGCTTTAACAACTGGAGGTTGCACCAGCACTAAGTAGGATGTAGTTGGGGACAGACAGGTGCTGGGATCGTGGAAGTATAGGAGAGAGTCCCTTTCTGTTAATTTCCAAGCTGATTTCGGCCATCAGCATTACACTTCAGTAAAACCAATATTTGATTTGAGCAGGTGGACTTCATATCTGGGGACACAGACAGGTCTAACTAACAATATACTAACAATAATTACTCAGCCCAGTCAGGAAATGCAAATCATATACAACCTTTTAGCAGGTGGAAGGCACACCAGGCTCTGCAGTCACAGCTCACACACTGCGCACAGTCAACTAAATAAATAGCTTTATACTCAGCAACAGCCAAAGTGGGTCAGACATCAAAGTAGCCACTCAAAAAGCTGTCCACTGACACACACACACACACACACACACACACACGCTCGCTCACTGTAAATTGCTCCTCAACCGTCTCCACACTTGTGCACACACAAATTGCAGAGCCCTTCCCATTCTGGCTCTATTGCACACAACCTCAGTAAATTGCAGAGAGCGGGCCATGGCTGACCAAATACCAGCAATCAAAGTCTGAGTGCTGATGGAACAAATGCTGGTGGACCCATACACAGTGGGAGGGGTGACTCTGCCATACAGAGCAGCTTAAATTGAGAAGAAAGCATTGGTTAAAAGAAAAACAAATTCAAACGGTATCTGTCTGGGTTGGTGAAATTCTTCATCTCGGTATACGTGAACAGGCTGTGGGCTACCTCATTTGAAAGCTCAAAACCTAACTTGGAGATCTGCCACTGCTACTTATTAGGTTTCGATTGGGGATGGGTGATGGCATTCTAGTAACAAGCATTCAGAGACTCCTTTTAGGTTTACTGCATAAGCCCAATGGTCTTAGCCATAGGATCTGGCAACCCTAAGCAAAGGGCTCATTTTGATTCTGTATCATCAAGACATAACCACTCAACCACCAGCTGCACTGTGGCTAGCATTTTTTCTTAAAAAGTAATGTGTGAAGAATATCTGCACCAAATGTGATGCCTGTATCAGCCTGAACGGTTTTGGCCAAAAATCAACGAAACGTCCTACACTTCAACTGCAGAGTACAGATGAAGACTGAAGAATCTTTGCCTACGACCAAAAATCATGCCTCACTATACTGTATTATACTCCATGTGTGTTTCATAGGCTTCATATTTGACCGTTTACTCATGCACTGTGTCTTATTCAGATTTATGAACAGAAGGCAAAGCATTCAGATTGGGCCCGAGCAAAAGCCCAGCCAGAGCCACTTGCTGAAACAGAAGCAATAACTTACGCTCATGCCGACTCTGGGCCTAATGACTTTTATAATGAATGACTCGAGATGCTGAGCTAAATGGTGGTTACCATAGCGATGGGTAAATCAATCACAAAGTATTGATTGTCCATTGATAGGTTCCAGACAGCAGGCTGGTTAGGGAAGGTGCATGAGCAGCCACTATAACTCAAACTGTACAACACAATGCTGTTAACCTCTTTTTATTCCAAAATCCTTATTGGTGTGAATGATCTCACGCCAAACGAGAGGTGGTTGGTATAAGCCCTGAATCACAAGACTTCAATCTCTTCAAATATGTAGATCATAACAGGGTTTGATCACAATTTGATTTTATATCAAATATAAAATCTTGGTCAAAATGTATTGTTTCCTCATTTTTGAACAACGACAACAATCAGAATGATACACAGTTTACCATCTTCTCCTCAGAGAATCTTCCAACACAGCTCAGACACAGTGATGAGCTGAAGCCTCCACACAGACTGCACATTCATCAGTCAGAAGAACTCCATGGTGCTGTCCAAACAGGGGAAGTTCTCATGGTCAGAGGCTGGAGAAGATTCTTACGGTCAGTGGCTTGTTATGGTTCTACGTTTTCTGCCCAGCGAGTCACAGTGAGAGGCAGATGTCGCCATGCCACTGGGGACCACTCCAACAGATGGACAGTTATTTGCTCTAAATATTCATATCCCTCAAGGAAAACGCAGGCAGCACAGCAGCCGGACCCCAGGCCGCTCACTGCCTCCTGTTTGAGAGCTACTCAACAATGAATAACTGTTGAGTAGTTCTCAAACTACTCAACAACTACACCTTGACCTGGATGTATATTTTACATCCAATCAACATTTGACGTAAAATACAGTATGTTTAAAATAAGTGGTTTTACATATAGACATAAAAATGTATATTTATTTGCATGTTCTCCTCAAGGACACTTAACAAGCTGAACATGCTGCAACTCTGAGACCACTCTCTCTCTCTCTGGTGTTAGTGTAAAAAATACTTAGTCATTGTTTTGAAGTTTTTTTAATTAATTAATAATTGCTAAGATACAATATTTGTCGACTGGACAAGTTTTAGATTTAATGTAACTCTAGAACAGAGGTCTCCAACCTTTTTTACCTTGTGAGCAACTTTTGTGTTACATAAATGGCAGCGAGCTACTTATACATGTAACTATTGGCGTCTAGGACCAGGAGCCAAGATGATCATTCAATACAATAAAAATAAATGACAGTAGTTTCTGGTTTATACTTTGCTATATTCACCTAAATGTTTGGAGATGTTGTGATCAGAATAACAAAAATGCATCTAAAATTTGACTCATAAAGTGTATGCAGAAATGTAGAAAGCCTTTGGCGAGCTACTTGAAAAGGGATGGCGAGCTACCGGTAGCTCCCAAGCTACTGGTTGGAGATCCCTGCTCTAGAATGTTTCAATAGTCATCCAACCGTCATCATCATCAGCTAGGAGTTGAGACTGGACTCGACTGGGTTTATACAGTACAAAGCTGCAGGTGATGATCCATTAGGTCACACAGTCTGTGTTGCCAGATATCTTGCTATCTTTTCCCAGTCTCGTACCAGTTTTATAGGCTCTCTCTGCTTAAATGATCTACTATTAGGCTACTTTATGTAGGTTCATGTTATAGGTTGTATAGGCTTATTAATAATTGTTTCAAAAGTACTGATCCTGTGCTTCCAAAACGTCTATGAAATGAACATTGTATAAACACGGCTAAAGACTAGCTCATATTTTCCATAATACAACTGTCCTGAAACCCTGTGTGTTTCGATGGGAAAGCAGAGCGGGCCAGCTGGACTGAGCTCTCAAGGGTGGCTGCCTGCTGGGCCCTTGTGCTGACACTGCCTTAATATTTCCTACATGTGGGGCTCGCCATATGCTGCACTGCCATCCTGCTCTCGCACGCATGTGCACGTTCACTCCTCTGAGACGATGTGCCATGACCCACACGACCTGGAGAAATTCTCTGCAGAGCACCGTGCTTGTACACTGTTATCAAATCAAAAGCTTCAACATGTAAAGAGTAAAACAGGAAGAGTGAGTGCCTGCTGACCACTTACATACATGTATGTGCCTGGGGAAAATGTCAAATGCAAACACACAAACATTGAAGTAATATGAAAACCAAAACAGTCTGCAAGGAGTGAAAGTTCTGTTTTCCAAGCAAGTGTCACAAGGTATAGCTATGTAGACACTTGTTATGGCGGCTCTTATATACAATAAGATACAGAGAGTGTGCACTTTCAGTCAAGATAAATATTACCTGGCTGATTTACAGAATTATGGCAGAAAACGATGGATGCTTCTATGAATTGAAGTTGTTTACAATTTAACCCTTTAGGTCTCATATCCCGGGTCGCTCACGTCGCCGATGACTTGAGCGAATATCTCCGCGAGTACATATCATTGAGACAGCCATGTCCTTCTAGGCCTCCGGGGGATGTAAGGTCGCGTCGAAAATTTGTGTCAAAAAGTGCTAAGTTAGCATTAGCTAAAACTGCTGACTCTACACTTTTCATAATCGCCCAGGGATTCAAAACGGTACGAGGTAAAACCTTGGGGGTTTTTTTGTCTGAAAAGTTTACTTTTTCATCCAGAACATGTGTCACTGGTCAGCAGCCATCTTGTTTTCTGTTTACATAGAACATGGAGGGCATGAAGTAACATTTGTGTCAAAAATGTGCAAATCTATGTGGTAACATTTAGGACAAACTTGTTGTTTTTTCTCAAAAATGCAAATATATGGAGAACAAACACAGATTTCACATAGAAGGTCAGGTTTTAGTGGAATAGAAATCAAAAAAGTGCCTACATTTTTTGTGTTTTTTGTCAAAAAATAAACATTTCTACAGTAACAACGGCCTTTATTTTATCTCCTGGGTCTACCCATTTTTCTAATGCCCACAGCATTTTTTTGTTGTTTTTCTGCTTCTATCAT
The DNA here is from genome assembly GCA_900303255.1 of Lesueurigobius sanzi. Classification (NCBI taxonomy): domain Eukaryota; kingdom Metazoa; phylum Chordata; class Actinopteri; order Gobiiformes; family Gobiidae; genus Lesueurigobius; species Lesueurigobius sanzi. The sequence goes on from OMNZ01094820.1 coordinate 18,996, forward strand.
GATTATTTCATTGGTATGACCCGCCTACACTACACTACATCAATTTGTTCTGAAAATAAAGAGTCCATGCACTTGATGGTGCAGCATGAGGCGGTGTTTCAGAAGCAATAAAACAAAATAAATACCAGGCGAAAATAGTAATAAAAAATGCCTCTAGACCTGGAATGCAAATGTGTCTTAGCAGAGAAGTACAGTGTGTTTATGTTGCCTCCACATTATGCCTCTGTGCCATTTCACTGATGCAGAAAAGAAACCATGGTCTCTGCTCGGCTGCTGCACCCTCCATTTAAGTCCAATAAATCCCACTGCCAGCCTAAATGACACAGGCTCGCTATAAACCTGATGCTTTAGAGACTTTGTGCAGTTAATCTGATTGGATTTTTATATGTCTCTAAGAAGCAGCAAAGCAGTCGCCACAAGGGGAACCCACAACAATGATGACTGACTATGGCTCTGATCCTCCCGCTGACCAGCACTGTGACTGTTTAATGTTGTCAAAGATATCAGGCCAGTCCTCGCCTGCTGATCAATACCATGATACAGATTTATTATTAATATCATTCAATCTTGTTTTTTATTGTGATTTTGCCCTGGCTACAGAAGCCTTTTCATTTGTAATTTGCATAAAATTGTGGTAAATCTATCATCACTTAAGTGCATAGAAAATGTAATCTAAAGGATATACCTGTACTATAGCCTACAAGTACTTTTTTGTTCCAGAAGGCCCATGTTAGTTTTTCTATCCTGCGCAATGGTTTGTTTTTACAGCCTCAAAAAAGCTTAACAATTCGCAGGGTAGTGGATGCAACTACAATCTCTGTAAATATTCAAACCAATGCCTGGGGTGAACTTTAAATATTACTGTAATGGACAAATTTGCCTTTCAAAGTTGTGTTCTATGTTTCTGTCAACTACGTCAGACTTTCCCAAAAACCTCATTAAATCAGGCAGTGATCTGCACTTTTGTGGGCCCAGTTTAGTTCCCTGACTGTATTGACTGTAACCCTAACCCACCATTGTCACACATAGCCCTCAAGCCTTTTGATATTTCAGACAAACCAGGCCTGGTGGTTGGTCACAATCTTGGGGGAAAAACAAATAAATAAATATAAATAGATATTTAATTTGCATTTTAATTCAATGAATAATGATTGTATGATTGTGTATATACAAACATCACACATATTTTATGGAACCCCGTTTTTTAAATCATTTTATGCACACTTTAGAGATGAGCTTCTAAACATGATGAATTGCTCTCTTCAGTCGGGGGTCTTTCCTGCTGCCTTCAAGGGGGCAGTGGTGAGGCCCCTGCTGAAGAAGAGCAATCTAGACTTCAATGATCTTAATAATTTCAGACCGGTGTCTAACTTGCCATTCTTAAGCAAAATCTTAGAAAAGCTTGTTTCTATTCAACTAAACGATTTTATTAACGCACACGATGTCCTAGAGAAATTTCAGTCTGGTTTCAGGGTGAACCACAGCACCGAGACAGCCCTTTTAAAGATTTTAAATGACTTTAGATTAAATTATGACTCCCAGAGGGTGTCAGTGTTGGTTCTACTGGATCTAAGCGCTGCCTTTGATACAGTAGACCACACTATTCTTTTAACTCGTTTAAAACAGATCGGCC
>OMNZ01094822.1:0-11361 GCA_900303255.1 Lesueurigobius sanzi
TGCTGACCTGCTAAAATGTGTGTCTCTTTTCGGCGGAATTCATATTTTCTGTCTTTCAACCTCAGTTACTCAGGCCCACTATGATTTTCTTGAAAATGTTCAAGTCTACAGTCTCCCCATAGATATTCATATCATATGAGAGCAATATGAACATTTCAGACATTTTACAAGCTGTTAAAAGCCTTCAGAGTATATGTATACCAAATTCGGAAAAAACAGCCACGGGCTTAAGAGGTTAAATAAGTATATATATATATATGCCCTTAATTTGAGTTGGTTAGTATTTTAGTAAGTATTTTTGATTCTAAAATTTGATAGTTGATGGAGTTGTAATTACTGTGACAATATATTGATTTTCCGGTATCACAATCTTTTCCGCCACGATACAATACTAATACTTTTTATGCTAATATCAATACTTTAGATGACGTCATGCATATTAATTAAAGATGTCATGAATATTAATGAGGCTGCACTGCTATCACAGTAAATAATGCCAGTAATGGTCAATAACACAGTCAGGACCAAACTTGAACCCTTTCTCATCCAGATATTTTAAATTCCGCTCACTTTTCCCCGTACATATCAGGGTAAAAGTTCATTGATCACTTTCCGCCAGCTGCTGTGTGTTCATGTTTATCCACATATAGCGCAGATTTGGCCGTCTTGCCTTAGGCTCGCAATCAGACATATGTTTGAGACGTTTCTCATCTGCTCCTGTGCAAAGCGGGCAAGCGTCTGCGTCCAGAATTCAAACAGAATCGACGACGGCTCGGGTTGAAATAAACACAAATAAATAATCCAGGAGCCATGAAAAATACATCCTCGTGTGTTATGTATCCGACGAGCGCGGGCGGCATGCAGAGCAGAGCGGGGGAGGAAGACGGCTAACATACGGCCGAAACATACAGCACACGCTCCGCTGGATGCATCGTGTCGAGGCAAAAGAGCAAGCCAAAAATGTGCCGGATGATGAGCGTAACACGCACATAAAGAAATGGCAAAGTGGTTAACAGGAAAGGGACAGCACACTGCGCAGAGAGAACATCTTCCAAACATCTGGATTACATAACGCCCCGAGTTAATCTCACCTCCGGCTGCCTACAGTCAGACTCTCCGCAAATGGTCGCAGTAATCCCGGCCTGATCACCGCTTGGCTACAGTTTAAAAATGGAAAATGGTTTGGGAGATTTTAGGAATGCATCACCGAACAGACAAACCTAACTACACCATCCAACACGCTTCGCACTTCTGATGAAAGGTCTCTTCCTGTCACATTTGCATGGGAAATGTTTGCAAGGTAAACTCAAAGCTATAAGTGAGTTTCATAAAGATCCAAAGGTTAACGTCTTAAGATTATCTCGTCTTGGATCATTATTTTACGCATTCATTCTCACTCTGAATCTTTGAGTGTGAGTCATGCGTGAGTCCATGTGGGCAGTGACACCAATTCTATATAAAGAGGCTGTTATTCACAAGCAAAGGAAAAGAAAAGATGGGCCGATTTAAACTGCGTTAAAATAGATGCCTTTATCATACAGCATAGGAGTACACCCTGCTACCCTATTTCCTTACTCAACCTCTCAATGTAGGTAGATAAAAAAAAAAAAAACTATTGAAATGGCATCTAACCCGCTTTCAAATATACTCTTGACCAAACCTTTCTCAGGAACTGGAGATGAGTCAGTGGCACGATGGTATGACTAAGAACATGGGTTTTCAGACCTTAAATGAACATATTGACTGAATTGGGGACAATTTAAGCTTTCAAACAAGGCATAAGATGACCATTTCATATCAGCTACAGTATACCGGCACAGTTTTATTCCTCTGATTGCCTATATTGGCCAATAATATAAGTCAGCCAATATACCAGTCAGGCCCTAAAGCAGGGATCTCCAACCAGTGGCTCGGGAGCTACCGGTAGCTCGCCAGCCCTTTCCAAGTAGCTCGCCAAAGGATTTCTACATTTCTACATGCATGGTCAACACTCTCCAAACATTTAGGTAAATATAGAAAAGAATAAAGAGAAAACTCAAGTCATTTAGTTAAATATTGTTGACATAAGATCTCGGTTAGCTCGCAGGATAAAATAGGTTGGGGACCCCTGCTATAATAATGTTTCCACAATAGTTACTTAAATGGTTATAGGTTCTCATCCAGATCCATTCATTGATAACTCACTGCAAAAAATAGCATTTTAGCTGGTGATTAGCAGCAGGTTTTGTATGGCTGGCAACAGTATAATGAAAAATGCTACTCAGTGTTGCTTAAAGTAAGAAAACTACTTCTTCCACCGGAGAAAGAGAGCATGTGAGGATAGCTGTTATCAGACACAGAAATACAGCAAGCAACACCAGATAATGTATATTATATGTGAACAACGATGGCCAAACACCAAAAGGGAATATTCTTGCATGAAAATCAGGGCCTTTGCCTCAAAGTAAACACAGCACTAGGAGAAGAAAGATATAAAACAGCAGTTTCTTACCTGGAACAATGAACAGGAGGCGAGGAGGAAAGCAGGGGAAAAGAGAGAGAAAAAAGAAATTAGTGGGTTGTCCAATACAGTCGTTCAGATTTATAACAATTTGATAATGAATTAAAGTCAGCCACAATCGACAAGAAACTCTTAATGAAAACAGCAATCTCCTGTGAGAATATGATCATTCAAATCTTTTATAACAGGGATCTCCAACCAGTAGCTCGCCAGCCCTTTTAGAGTAGAAATATGACATCATTTTTGCCCCGCTTCCTCCTACAGATTTCCTTTCCAACTAAACAACGTTGCTAAAAGATTATTTGTTCTCTACAATAATGGTTTCCTGTTTCAATGTTTTCCAATCGTCTTTCAAGTCCTGCACATCCATTATGCAATATCCACGTTTGGCACTTGTACTGCTCAGCATGTGGCTATAGCATCACAGAAAACTAAGATCACAAAGTCTATTGTATAATGCATTGGCTTCCTACCCAGGCGCTCCCCAATTGGATTACAGAGTGAATTTTATTATGCATTTTAACACATGACAGCATTTTACTGTGGTTCAAACAAAAAAAGATTAACTAAAAATATGCCTCTCTCCTACAGATGGCGTAGGAGAAGTTGAACAGTTCACAAACAAACCAACAAGCCCACACATAAAACATTTGTCGTTCTGTCAAAACTTCAAAGATTGTTGCGTGTGCCAATAGTTACCACAAAGCTCATTTTATCGATAAGAATGAACCAAGGAGAGCTAATGAAAATTAGTGCTAGCATAATAGCAGAAAAACAAGTCCTGATTGCAATGATTTCTGGGCTAAAAAGAAGTTGGAGGTGTTTAAAGTGCAGTGAGATGTGGTGAATAGAGGCTCATGAATTATTTACTGTGGCTGATGCAGATGAGGACTAGCCTGCCTCATGACTGCCATTTAAGTGAGCAAATCTTGTGTGTATGTGTGTGTGTGTGTGTGTGTGTGTGTGTGTGTGTGTGTGTGTGTGTGTGTGTGTGTGGGTGTGTAAGTCTCTCTCCCCCTCAAGGTCATCCCTAGCTCAGGCATGGCCATATTGAAAATTCCTCAGATGCCCACAAAGTATTGACCGTCACCTGTGTTTGGTCGACCAACAATGCCCTTCCTAGAGCAATTCAAATAAGGAATCTTTCATGCAATTGGCTATGGATAAAAAGTTAAAGGGCAGTTTCAAAGTCAAGTAAATGTAAAGCAGAAGATTCAGGTGCGGCTAGAAGGAATCTTATGGTGGTAGGAAAAAATATAGACCCGTTTCTTGTGACGTACGCATACTAAATTAGGTGTATGCGCGCGCAGACACAAACCAACTGGAATACTGCATCGTACTAGCATCACCACACGATTGCCACACGTTTGTTTTCGTATAGAACAACACAATGCCATCACGCTGCATTGTTGATCGCACAAATAGAACCAACAACCCAGGACTCATTGGTCGCTGGTGCGCAGCCTTTTCAGACGAGACTTTTCAAAACGAGCCAAATGATCCGAAGTTAAATAAGGATACACACATTTGTGGTGCTTATATCTGGTAAGATTCTTCTTTATTTACAAAGAAAAGGTGTTTGACATAAAATAATTTTGTATTAACATTAATGTTTCGGCCATAAGGGCCGATCTCACCGGCCTGGAGACTAGTTCTCGAGTTGGCGGCGACTCAGTCTCAGCTGAGTCTCGGAGACGCCTCCGCAATCGACGTCTTCTGCGTGACTCTGCAGGGAGTTGCGGCAAATTGTAATTCTTCACAGACTAGTTGGAGACTCTTTCCTGTCTCCATCAGGTCTCAGAGATGTCTCGATTCAGTTGCGGCGATTTCGTGGACTGGTTTGCAACCTGCTGGAGACCTGAGACTCCGTGGTCTCGGAGGGGTCTCTGACAGGTCTCTGCGCGACTCTGAGACGGTTTTAAAGTCTCAGGCTACCTTTAGACGGAAACGATCTGAACCTAAAACGTAAAAGTGCTGTTTCGTTTTCACTTTTAACTGTTTCTGGGTGAAATCTGCATTTAAATGGAGGCGCAAAACTGTGAGAAATGTCACATTTATTTCTGTTGTTGCCTGGTAACATCACTAGTTACTTAATTTACCCGTGTATTTTAACGTGAGTACAGCGGAATTAGTCTATAATAGCATAAATAAAGCAACAGAGGCACAGATAAAGTAGCTACTAAGTACTAACTGTCCCTGATGGTGAGACGTTGAATTGTCTGTGCAGAGTTACATGAGTTGTTGCTGCAGGACCTCATCACAATAAAGCTGTTCCGCTCGCTGGAATATTGGGGACTTTTATTTTGAAGTGCCAAAGGAAGCATTTAGTTGCTCTTAGCAAAAATTCTTCAGTGGATAGTTTCGGCTTTGTTTCTATGCGGCTTGGATTACTTTTCAAGACTTTTTCTTCACCGTGCATTGGCGTACTCCGTGGTCTGGGATGGTGTTGTTTTACGTTTTTCACCCCAGAGCGTTATCGTGTAAAGTGCCCCTCAGAGTCGCCGCGACTGATCAATCTCGGGAGTCGCTGTGACGTCTCCACCGGTGAGATACCGCCTTTATCATAAACCACCCTGTACAGAGAGCTGCATTCATATATTAGCGTTTTGAGAAACTTGGTAATCAGGCTTGAAAAGCACAACACAAGTGTAAGCCATTATTATTATTATTGCAATATGGGCGATATTAGGGGATATTCCCGTTAGCGTTGTTACATGTTGTTACATGTTGTTACATGTTGTTACATGCCAAACACAAAATGCCCTAGACGTTAGATTTATCTTGCAAACTAACGTTAATTCCAGTATTTATATCATTATTATTATTATTATTATTATTATTATTATTATTATTATTATACATATTTTGCAATGGGTCCCACAATCGTTCCCCTGTACTTAAAGTGAGTTTCCTTGCATCTGCCTCCTCAGGTGACAAGTGACACGTACTTTGAACTGCGCTCTAGCCTTGACAGCGGTTCATCATTACTGCTATTTGAGCGTAACCAACTGATCTCTAAGATGAATAACTGATATGTGACATTGGAAGCATATGGTTACTTTCTGCAGCCAGGATGCACGCACACATCAGTCACGTGTCTCATGTTTGTCAACTTTCAAACCCGTCTATAGATAGATGAGGTAGTCGTAGGGGTTGTGGTGTGGGATATTCTGAGAAACAACTCCAAACACAACTCCAGCTATGTTTTTGATAAGGAGGGCTTACTTTTTGAGTGGAGCACGCTAAAAAGCTCTAAAAAGTCGATTTAGCATAATACACCCCTATAAAAGTAATAGTATTGTACAGGTGATTGGTTTACTCTGCCCTTTAGGCCGACCTTTGAAGTTCAAAGTACATGCAGTAGAAGCAGTTTGAGTCTTACTCTACATGTGGATAAGTCCGGCGACTGGGCGGGCTGAAACATTACACAATTCTGTCCACATCTTTAGTCACTCACCAAAATGATACACTATATTTTTGGCAATGCTTTTGTTTGCAATTTATTGTCATGTCCATCTTTAAAGACATCAGGAAATGTCCATAATTCGTGTAATGTCATTGTAATCCAGGCTTTATTAGTTGTGCCTGTGCCAGTATAATCTGCTCTCATTGTCAATCAGCCTCACAATGCTGGCTGAGTGCACGGCGGCCATTTTTAGAAGAGGTCAGACAGCTGTTGCACAGATTAACCAAGATCACAAGATCACAAATGCTTTCAATCTAGGCTTCAGCAGGGGATGAAACGCCCTCTGCGGAGGAACTCTCCACTCAAATCACATATCAAGACATTAGTTACTGACACACTATCACTTTCGCAAAATCCAGCAAAAATGGCCATCCAGCAACAGTGGCCCCAGCGTGCTTTCCAATTTCTCTCTTGAAAATTTGAACAGGCCAAATATGTCAAAGCATGGAAGTACTCCGCTTCACAGTTGCCAATGTAAAGTCTAATTGTCCACTTTTCCGTCATTGGACCCGATACAAAAAAATTAATTAAGCTGGTTACTTTTGATTCCACTGTTTTATGTGATGGCGACATGAAATGAAGCAGTTGACCTCCTCTAAAAGAGATGGTGTTGCCTGGCCAGCGCTTGGCACAACTTCAGTCATTACCAATAATGAAGCAACTTGGTCAGTTTTAGTTTGTTTATTTGCTTGTATGTACTGTAGTAGATAACTATGGTTACTAAGTAATGTGTTACATCTTTCATATAAAAGTCCAGATCATTCTCTTATACAGGGATGTACTCTGGACTGAGGAATCAGTGTGGGGGATAAGGATGTGCTTAAGCAGAACAGGCTTAGCCCCAGATCCACAGCTGAGGCCTGGTTTCATTTCACCATGGCAACCGGCCACTGTAAACACAACACCACTGTGGCTGTGCGGGTGTATATCCTATTTCGGTTTGTGCCTGGTAAGTCAGGGCACGCACTGTGTGTGGATGATGTCCAATAAGATTATAATAATACTATATATTAATTGCACATTTGTGATTACAAACGCCCTTTACAGTGTATCCTATTAATCGCCATAGGGGTTATTAAAATTGATAATGTTTTGCATATGACCACAGGCATAATGTGCAGCTCAGCAGGATGTATGCATCTCAAATTCAGCTTCTTCAGCAAGTGTCCCATATTCTTGCATTTAGCACGACATCAAGGACAAAATGTTAAATATCAAGCTTACAGCTCCAAAATGAGCCAATAATGAAACAGGGCCGTGCTGTAATACAGAGGTACAAATGCTTGGGGTGACAGTGGCTTAGATGGTAGAGTGTGTTGCCTTATAACCAAAAGGTTGGTAGTTTGAATAATTGCTCCCGCCTGTGCAGAGTCAGACAGTTGTATTCTTGGGCACTTCCCTCACAGCCTGTATGCATGTAGTGTGAGCGAGTGGTGGTGGTTGGAGCGGCCGATGGCTCATATTGGCAGCCTGGCTTCCTTCACTCTACACCAGGGCAGCTTTGGTTACTATACAGTAGTAACTATCCACCACAAAGAGTGGCATGAATAAATAATGAAAAGTGCTTTGAGAAGCATGTACCTGTAAATCACAGTGCTAATGTACAATAAGTACTGCAAATGTATATGACACAAACTAAACAAACTCATACTCAAACACTGCACTTTGATCTGATTACAGAAAATGAACCATAACCACTCAGTTAGCTGCAGAGTGGCCACATATGGTCTAGCCAGTGCATAGGTGGGTATTAGCTAGAATGTATTTCAAATGATGTTCCCAGGCTTTCTGCATTGTGCTGAAGTGCACTTATACTCTTTCCTATAGCGCATTTGACGCCAAGTGGTTTTAGTTATACCCCCAGAGCCATTGAAAGTCTGATTATTTGAAAAGTGATGTAAACAAGTGAAATGACTGTGATCCTTATGTAACCTCATCACGTCAAGTCGCCGCATTGTCCACGCCACGCTTTGTATGTTTTATAACTGAGCTCTTGTAATCAAACAGAATAATAGACCTATTCCACAAAAGAGGCGAAAACACCCATAACAGCCCCAATTGAAATGACTGATGCCATCTGAAACGTTATAGTTAATATGATGGCGAATAAAACAGCGATTGGCCTTAAGGCTCAGCTCCATTATGTGCCAATGAGGCCGTTGTTTTATATTACGTCGACCTGGGAAAGAAAAGCAGCGCGCAGATTCAGACAGGCAGACCAACAGCTCATCGATACACGCGCTATCAATTATTCTGCGTAATGAGACCGGAGCTTTAGTTGAAAAGAGCAGGACGAAAGCTTTTTCACAGCTGACATTTGGAAGCTCTCCACAAAGAGCACCTACATGTTAATGAAAGCCGTGCTGTAATAACGCGTGTGCCATGTGAAAAGCCTGGACAAAAAGCCACGGTAATCTTCATGTAGCAGAGGTGCGTGAGGAAGGGGAGTCAGCTCTGGAGTACCAGAGCAGAGATTGTGAACATTTTGAAGATCGTGCTGTGAAATTGTACCATTTTTCATGTGGCGCTGTGGCATGAGCTGAGTTATGAGACTGGTTACCATGGAAGACATTTTATTTTTGAAATTGAAGATGAAAGTTCATTACTATTTATATCCCTTAGTTTTTTGTTTTTTTTAAATCACTTTGGTTGCTCTGTGTTTTTTAATCTTGAAATGATGAATACAGTACCTTGATTTCACGTTCACAATTGTTATTCACATAAAGTTATACATAGAGTATTATACTATGATATACACTGCTTTACATTGTACTTACTAGTTGACAATATGAAAAATGATTCAGGAGGCTCCTGGCAGATCAAAAGTGGATGAACTTATCATTATTGCACTTTACAAGCCTGTGTTGACAACCTTCTCAAAGCACTATCGTGTTGTTATTATTAAGCTACTATTATAGCCACAGCTGAGGTAGACTCTCAGCAGAAATCCTGCCGCCTAGGATTCAAACTGCCAACCATTTGAGTATAAGACGACCCGCTCTACAATCTGAGCCACTATATGTGATATATGAAGAATACCGTAGTATGTTTAGGAATGCATGTTATTTCATGTTGAAAAGTCCAATAACCTAGTGGTATTTGTTTTAATAAATTAAGTCATCTCAGCAAAGAAAATGACTAAATAGAATTAACTTTTGTCATTTAACGGATTTTTTTTTGGGACTTTATTAGACAGACAACTTAGAGTATAAAATGAGGATAGATATTCATCAAATTATCAGAGCTGGAACCCATGACAAAGAACAGTATGTGCAGCAGCCATAACCACTGGACTGTCTGTTGCACTTTCTCTTTCAACAAATTTTGAAAGATTTATTTTCCTCTTCCTAGAATAAAGTACAAAAACACCTCAAATCAAGCTAAAATACTACAATATTCTGCTGTTGACATGCCACTACAATAACTTGAGGACTCCAGAAATGAGATAAAGATCAGGTTTTTGGTCTGCATGTGGGTTCCGCTTGGAAGTAAAAAGATGTCAGCGCGTACTCTCTTTTACAATATATTGTCAAGAAAGTAAGTATATTGTAAGAAGGTTATAGTTCCTTTGATGTGATACTCTGACACCGCTTTGAATACAAGCAGACAGTACAGAAGGAGAAGCAGTGTCCATCTTGCCCACCGTGCGCCGGGCCAGCTTCCTGTTGCACTCCTCCGCTGTCGACCCCAGGCATCGATCTATCGGACACTTCCTTCATTAACTGTACCCCAGGACCAATTAAGAGGAAGTGGAGATTTCACACTGTTATCCTCAGTCTGTCTAATGTCTAGTCTGGGAGTCCATCTTATCCCGAGAACTATGCTGTCAAGTGCTACTTAACACACTGTTTATCATTGGAGTCACAATGTTCAGGTTTTGGGCCAGTTTGCTCTCTTCGCTTTCACTTGGAAACTAATGAATTACCTATTATTTACAATAAAGAGTGTAATTATTGCACTGATTCAATGTTTCTCCTTAGAACTATATGGAAAATTGTGTTTTTTCTCATCGTGGCAATAACATCTCCACTTAAGTAGCTCCTGCAGACTCTAAGCTTTCCAGTCTTGTACTTAATACTTTGAAGGTTTGTTCAGAGGGATTTTTCCACATTTAATTCCAAGCATGATTATTATTATTGAGCTTTGAATAGTTTTAAGAAAAAGTTTTAAGGCGAGACACTATGGTGAATAGGGGGAAAAAAATGTAATTGAGTGATACTAATTTTTGACATAAATATGAAGAAAATGTTATGTTTTCAGACAATAATTAGGCATTTTATGTGTGAAAATGACCAAATGTGCCTTTATTTTCAACAACAAAATCTCAATAATGGATATGGTTTTATTTTTTACAAAGATTTGTTCAGAGGGGGATTTTGTTTTTATACAGTATCTTTAGTTTTTTAATGAACTACTTATTAGTGAATAAATCTGTAAAAGTTCCAATTTTGCCTTGTTTTTTAGGATTCAAAACTCAATAAATCAGGAATTAAATATTCATCTAAACAAATCTTCAGAATATTAAGATCAAGACTGGAAGGTTTGGAGTGTGTTGCCTACGCATATGCAAGATGTTGTCCGCATATTTTCTTGTCCCAGAGAGGATATTATCATATTTGACATACAGCGTCTCCACATGGATACCAAACATGTTAATATTTATGCATGGACACACGGGTGGGAGGAGCGAAAGGCGAAGGTATAGGCTGGAGAAACTTCACAATATAACCATCTCCTTCTTGATTCTGTGGCCTATTTGCCCTGTTCTGCTTCTGCACCTCTAGGTACCTGATTGGCTCTGTGTTGAAGTGTACTCCTAGTTTATGCTGTAGAGCAGGGGTTTTCAACTGGTTCTGCCCCAGGGACCACCATTCAGACTAAGCAGTAGTATAAAAGAGGGCTATATACTTTATTTTACAATGCTTTGTTTTCTCAATTGTTTAAAATAACATAGTAGAATTATTAAAAGGGGAAAGGGAATGTTATTTGTATAGCGCTTTTCATATGACATAGTCACACCCAAAGCTTCACACATGAAAGGGAGGGGGGCTCATTCACTCCAGGCTGATGGTGGTAAGCTACTACTGTAGCCACAGTTTCCCCTGGGGCAGACTGACAGACATCTGCTCACATCTGCCCCAACGGTCCCTCCGACCACCACCAACCACTCACACATAGGCATTGGGTGAAGTGTCTTGCCCAAGGACACAACGACAGTCTGCACCTGCAGGAGCCGGGATTCGAACCCTCAACCTACCGATCATGAGACGACCCGCTCTACAACCTGCGCCACTGTCACCCCATTTTGTAAAAGACATATATCAACTTGATATTCATGAATATTCAATATGCAGCAGCCCTAGTTTATTTTTAGTAGTTGAACTGGATAGCAAGT
>OMNZ01094824.1:0-11583 GCA_900303255.1 Lesueurigobius sanzi
CAAGGACGGACCCTTCTGAATGTGAGCCGCGGGCAGATTTCTCGTCTCTTTCTGTGCGACTCCATTAGCCTCGTCAGGCCAACGAGCGCATTGGCTAATTACTCAGTCAGCGCAGCATTGGCAGCGAGTCTCGCACGTATTGATCAAAGTGTTTAAGGCCGCTCTCAGAAGAAGAAATTAATCAGGCATTATTTCAGTGTGGGGAGCTATCCACAACCCACAGCTGTAAGAATCATCGTCTTTACAATGCCATGCTTTCTGTTTTCTCCGTTTGATTATTGCACAAACACAAACAGGACGTCAGGGCCTTGGACTAAAGCGTGAATTAGTTGGTTTGAATTTGCCTGTAGATGGAGAATCAATGGGGTTCAAAAGGACTATAAGTGATTGCATTTTCAGCACTGCACCATAAACTCACAGATAATCCACAGGCCGTGGGTTTGTTGTGTAAACATTAAGGGGAGACACTGCAGGCAAAACAAAATGGCTTCAATTTTCATGTTTTGGGCCAGTTTGCTCATAACATACTCGATACTGTATGAACTTTCACCTGGAAACAAATAAATGGCCTAATCGTTACAATAAGGAGTGGTATTATTGCACAATAGAAATACTGTATATGGGAAATTATACCTCATTTCTCATTCTCTATTTTTTAGAGCAAGAAGTCGTTTTTTCTTAATTTATGTGCTACAATACTTGTTCCATTGGCAGATATTTTTACTTGGCGAGTCAAAATTACTCAGAAGAAGGTAAAATATTCTGAATTCAAGCAAATTTCTCCCATCAAGATACCACTTTTTGCAGTGCACCGACAGTGTCTTGCTTTAACAGAGAAAAGAATTGTGAATATCTTATAACTGGTTCCCAACGTGGGGTCTGGGGACCACTGGGGGGCCTCAGAGGTACATTACAGGGGGCTCCAAAGCTGGTCTGTGAAAAAAGTACACTAAAAAAGTTTAGTTTTGAAGGAAATGTTTAGATATTTGTAAAATTTTACCACTTAAAATCAGTATTTAGCCCACAGTAATTGCTATTAGTTCTTTTATATGTAAATTCTGGGTTATACATTACAAATATTGCAATACAGGGAATTAATATTATTGGGGAGCCCACTGTGGGATCTTTGGAATGATTAGGGCCACATCCAGACTTTGGGAATGGTTGTCCTATATAAAATAAGACAAATCTCTTTAGCATGGGATGATATGGAATGGTATACTTTATTGTCCCTCAATGGGGAAATTAGTCTTGGGCACATGGTGCTGCTTCATACAGTACATCCACACATCCACACAGATACAGTAAAACACATGGTAACAATAAAAGGTTACAGGAATAATCCAATAATAATAATGAAATGCTCCTACATATTCTTATCTCCTCAAGGAATACCAAATATGATCTCCTCCATCCTTTTTATTTTTTCGCGCTGCATTTGCCCCTCTCTCGTTTCGGGTCCAGGCCATACCAGTAAATACATTGCCCCCAACCTGACCCCGTGACCTCCCCTTGTGTCCGCCATGAAACTCCCATGATGCTTTGCTGGGGGCTGCAGGGGAGCGTCGGACTCTTTGTAATCCAGCGTCTCGGAGATGGCCTGCCACGCCGTATTGATTTTTGTTTGGCCCCATCTCTCCGAGCGCAGGGCAGCGGAGGAGGAGAAGATTAAAAAGTGTGTCAGGCCGGAGCCGGGGTAAGGATGGTGCGCCGGGGAGATACCAGAGAGCGCAGGGGTCAACGCCGTGGATATATATACACATGTGTCTGTGGAGATTTGGAGCGCTTTGGAAAGGGGAGTCTCTGCTGTAGGTGCGTTCACAGGACATCACGACGTTCTGAAGAGGCTATGGTTTAAGACTTATGAGGGGGAGGGCAGCTGGAATTGACTGTGGTAACAATTTTCAAACACATGTGCATGTTGGTCAGTAGAAATGACTTACATAAGAATAGTAATCATATGCCATAAGAATAATATGGCAGGTTTGTAAAGCCAATCACTATCACTGCCTCAGATGCACCACAGAGGGGCTCCATAGGTTGACTACACATCATTTATATAATAATAATTTGAGTTTAAATTAACTTTATGTGTACTATAGCATAAAATTAAAATTACTTGTAAATTGTACAGTAAATCTGTGCAAAATGTATGAAGAAAAGCATCATATATTCTTTAACCTCTTAAGCCCTGCTGTGTATACTCATACTCTGGAAGGCTTTGAACAGTTTGTAAAATGTCTAAAATGTTCATATTGCTCTCAAATGATATGAATGTCTGTGGGGATACTGTAGATGTGAACATTTTCAAGAAAATCATAGTGGGCCTGAGTAACTGAGGTTGAAAGACAGAAAATATGAATTCCGCCTAAAAAAAAACACACATTACAGCAGGTCAGCAGCTTGTTTTCATTGTAAAGAAGCAAATAAACATCATAAATAGTAACTACAGCTAATTATTGACTTTTTACCAACTGTTTATCTCTGTAACAATATATAATTGAAAAGTTATTGAGGTTTCGATTTAAAATAATCTAGGCGGAATCCCATTATAATAAATTTTTGGCACATTTTGGCCCAAAAAATTCAAATTTGTAATTTGTAATTGAAAATTTTGGATCCTATTTATATATTTGGTCATAAAATACAGTTTATCCAAGAAAAAAAAAATACACTTTTTAAAAAATAAATTAAAATAAACAAGGATTGTCTCTAAAAGTGGTAAGGGCACTCTAGGGCTTAAGAGGTTAAACAGAGTGATTTCATAATACTGGGGGGCCCAAAATGTAAAAATCGTCGTGAAAGGGACGTGGCTGGAGGTTTTGGGGTGACATGCGGGGGGTGAGTGTGTGGCAGCAAGTAACATATGGAGAACACTAAAGTTACACTCAATACAACTAATGCTAACAGATGGTCTATGCTAAATTCAACACTAACAACTAAACCTAAAGCTACACTGTTGGACAACTAAGTCATTGACACTAAATAGTTATCTATACAAATAACAAAAAGCTAAATATTCAAACTAAATGTTAAGCTTATTAATCGCAAACCTGAAAATCGATGTAAAGATGCTCTCTCGCTATTCCAACGGCACTCACTAGGGGGCGTGTGCGAGACACAGCAGGATCACCGACATCGGCAAATCTTTGCAAACGTCACGGACACCGCCAGAGCCAATCACTCTGGATAATTTTTAACCTGAAGAGGGCGCCACACAGACGGTTTTAGGCATAAAAGTAGTATTTTGAACAATGTGAGAGAAACTGTACACAAAGTGCTCAGGAAGTCAGTATTACAAAGGTAGTTTTTTTGGAGAAGGTGCCCTTTGGCGTTTGAGGAACAGAAACTCAAGAGAAAAACAAAGAACCAAGGCACTCCTCCCATACTACAGTTCATTTGAATTGCAGTATGGGAGGAGGGCCTTGGTTCTTTGAGTATTTTTCAACAAGTTTACATTAAAATGTCAAAATAATGCCAGGGATACGTAAGTACATAACACTATTAGACACCCATTTAGACAGATTATCAGCAAAAAACATGATTTGGTGTTAAGTTGCTCTTTAAGATAAGATAATACCTATCTTATCTTAAAGAGCAACTTATACTGTATATTTTAATATAGTTTATTTTGATGCAAATGTAAATAACGACAGTATGACAAACGTAACCGATAATCAACATAACGAAAGAAAAAGAAAAAATCAGATGTAGGCAACAATCAGCACATGTTACTGCATACATAATATATATTTCCATGTTCGAAAAGGAGGTAAGATAAGTCCCACCCCTTTTCCTGCGGTTCAAATAACAAAAAAACATTTGTAGGCTGCTTCTGTACTGTACATTCATTCATTTCTTACTTTATTTTTAATTTTCATACATTACAAGTATCATTTCTTAATATTTCCTTTTAAATTGCTTGATATTTTGACGCTCTTTGATTTCCATTGTTCCATTGTCGTATTCCACACACTTATAGACTGAAAGTTCATATTATTTCTCAGTTTATAAGGCCCTTCCTTTTCAGCGAATTGTTTTTGTATATTTATTCTTGGCCTTAACTATCACTTGAGTTTGAGAAGCTAAGTCTGTACATTTCAGTGATTATGACACAATTTTGTCATATCAAACACTCTTTATAAAAAAAGTATCCAGAGAAACGTTAAAGAGTCAAGAGTCAGCTGTGACAGTCGTAGACAGTGGGTCGCGTTGCAGTTTTTAATCCAATATAAATAATCTGATCAGACATTCATAAAATCCTCATGACACACATGATTGTCATGTGAATTTGATATTCAGAAACGCAGACATAAATAATACTGACTCATGTCTAAAAGTACAAAAGAGACTCACGCATATCGTTTATGATTGTTTTCTAAACAGATGCATTTACAACATTACAGTGTTGAGTTTATGTATTTAGGTAATCAACAAAAGATTCATGACTGATCGATTGGAAGACTGTTCCACTCAAGAACTCGAGTTACAATATTGACAATGATCATTGGAGCAATGTGGCATGAATTCAGTTATATTAACTATATTATATTATATATATTATATATTAACTATTATTATATAATACATTAAACTCCAGTGAATTTACAGCTGGACATTCCTTTAGGCAAACTGACATTTCAAGATTTCTCCAACTCCGTTCTCCGTTCTCCAGAGTCTGACAGGACTCTCCCCAGTTTGCAAATTGAGTTAACAGCGCACATGTGGTTGTATCCTCCCAGTCGCCAGGAAAACACTGACCAAATTCTGCTTTAATTCAATTGTAAATGATGAAACATCCAACAAATAATCAATGTCCAGTGAATCAGTCCAGCTGCTTCATTATTAGTTTGTCATGATATTTGAGCATTCTTGTTTCATTGTTCATTTATTTAAGGGGAAATGACATTTAGTCATCAGATTTTTATTTTATTATTTTTATTTTGTTGCTGTGTTGTTGTTAAGTTACTTATTTATATAATTGTGTGCCATGTCATTGGATACATGTACAGAAAAGAGTCAATAAATCAGGCTAAAAATCCCTCCTGAGAAAACTTCAAAATATTAAGTCCAAGGCTGTGTCCAAATGTATACAGTATTCCCTATAGGGCACGCCATTTTCTAGGGGTTTCCGAATGTTCAGATAGAAAAAAGTAGTACACTCAAAATTTCCCACAATCTTGAAAAGTATAGCGAGCAGCGATGCACTTCGAACGTCGGATGTAAACACCCAACGACTGGACTCAACACGGATGAATAAAACTGTCCAAAACGCTGCTTTAGTGGCGTGTTGTGGATTATTTAAGGATGGATTATTATGGATTATATAAAGGTTGCTAACGCTAGCTGCTTAGCTTTAGCTTGAGCTCGATAGCTTCTCTTCTCAGGCAAAGTGCAACAATCCAAGCCATTTTCTTCATTATTGTAAAATCCATGTTGAGTAAAACTTATCTGACTTATCGTAGGCCAAAATTCTCCAGTCTTCATCTGTACTCTGTAGTTGAAGCGTAGGACGTTTCCATCTTTGTCCAAAGATTGTCATTGAGAACCTACACAAACGCTTATCTGACTTATATATTTCCAAAAATAATAAAATGTCTCTTGAATTTCTTCATCATCATCTTCATTGCAGAAATCCATTATTAGCGGAGTTTTGTAAACTTTTTCCGCAGATGTAGTGCCCTCATCTTGTTGACATTTTGGCACACGCTGCTCCCTACTTTCTCCTCCACAGATCACGTGTCTGCGGCGCTTGGGTCACGTGATCATCGGCCAGGAGAAAGTAGTGAGGAGGAATGTGTCCGAATTGCCAACAAAATGAGTCCACTATAGAGTTTACTTATAGTGCGGGACTATACTGTATCGTAAATAAGTAGTTAGGGTGGGCATTCAGACAAGACTGGAAAGTTCGGAGTCTGTAGGAGCTACTAAAGTGGAGGTGATGTCGATGTAGAATATGAGAAAATGATTTTTTTTTCCATGTAGTTCTACAATATATGGAGAAATGTTGAATCAGTGCCATAATTACACTCCTTTTTGTAAAGATTAGGTAATTTATTTGTTTCCAGATGAAAGTTTATATGTAAAGAACTGTCCCAAAACCTGATAATTGAAAAAAAAAATAATAATAATTTGTCTGCAGTGTCTCCTCTTAAATACAGCAGTTTCCCATCAAACATAGCTGTACACACTTCGTCACCTCTCGTCCGCATCAGTCTGGGCCATGCATCTTATCATTATTATTATCATCGGCTTGTGTTTTACATCAGAGCTGCTTGTCCTCTGCGTCTGTGTGTGTGTGTGTGTGTGTGTTTTGATGGGCGCAGTCAGACCCCATCCTGCTGAAGAGGCCCCTGATTGGCCCTGACCCCACATGAAATGCGGTCTTATCGGCCGAGCGTGAGTGCCATGAAGCATTAGGGCCGGCACATGTCTCTGGCTCTGCTTCTGAGGCTGCACACGCGAGATCGCAAACACACACTGGCAACAACTGTCCTCTCCTCTTATGTGGATACTGAGGGTATGCATGACATCAGGGAGGGTTTGGGAGGATTTCACTTGTTTCCTTTGCAATTAATTATAGCACATTTTACAATAAACATAGTAAACAGTAGAACACATTTCATCACTCCTTCCCGTTTACATTAATAATAGTGATTTGTGAGAGAATCCATGGAGCAGCTCAGTCTCCT
Source organism: Lesueurigobius sanzi (assembly GCA_900303255.1). Taxonomy (NCBI): domain Eukaryota; kingdom Metazoa; phylum Chordata; class Actinopteri; order Gobiiformes; family Gobiidae; genus Lesueurigobius; species Lesueurigobius sanzi. The sequence continues at coordinate 6,693 of OMNZ01094824.1, forward strand.
CCTGCAGAACATGTTCCTACTGTAAAAAAGAGCAGCAACAAACCTCCACATTTATCACATTATTTAAGTCGAAGCTAAATGCTCAAACTTTGAAAATCCACTGACTAAGAAGCAGCGTAGTAAAACATATGATTCACAACTCTGGCTTTAGAAAAAATTTAATTCTGTTGAGTCAGGCTTTTAAGATGGTTTTGACCAGTAAAGTCCCCATAGAATTTCATATGAAGACCAAACCATGAAGTCCAAAAATGGTGCGTGTTAACCTTATGTAACTTTCGGTGGCTCAGTTTGGGCTAATTGAACGACGTGAATATGAGCTTCTCGAGCCTCTGGAGTGATTGACCCACAGGTTGAAGGTGGAGCCAAACCACCCGCTGGATAAGCTTTATCTGGAGCGAGAGAAGGCTAGTATACTGCAACACAGAGCTCTTATAAAGCCCAATAAACTTAAAAAAACAAGACGCAAACACCAATGAATGGTATTTGATCGCTGGACAGACAGCTACTGCACACACACTGCTTTTATTGTAAATGGGGGAAATAGGCTTTTTCTTGAGAATTAAATCTTGCCTGTCGTTCCAAGCAAAAAAGCAACTGGTTAATGCTACTTTTTTGTCTGTCCTGGACTATGGCGACACACAGTATACGAACTCGACCTGGCAGTGTCTTCCTGCTCTGGACACGGTGTTTCTGGACATGGTGCCCTGCGATTCATCACCAACCTGAAGTCTCTCACTCATCACTGCCTGCTTTATGCTCGGGTTGGTTGGTTCTCTCTTTGCGCCATTGGATCCATTGGAACGTTTTTATCTACAAGGCCGCGTTGGGTCTTCTTCCTTCATATTTGTGCACTTATCTGTGTCAGAAGTCTGCAGGTGCATATTCCTTGTGCTCGCAGGACCTGCTTTTAATGTCTGTGTCTCTGGTCCGCTCTGAACTGGGCTAAAGGCCCTTTAGCTTTGCTGCACCATCTGCAGGAACCAGCTTCAGGATGAACCGCAGATTAAAGAAATGGTGTCTTGTGTTCATCTTAAAAGTATTTTAAAGGACATTGTGAAACTGAAGTCGGTTTGGTGTCTGTGAGGTCCTTTGCGATGACCTTTGTGATAAATAAAGTGATTGATTGATTGATTGATTGATTGATTGATTGAAGTAGCTTTGACTGAGTTGATTGCGTTGACGTTTCGTTGGCGGTTCGCTTCTCTACTCAAACAGCTCAGTCCAGTCAACCATTCAGAGCTACGCTACAATAACATCTTCCTGGACAACCGAGAGCCAGCACACCCTCACCAGCGTGTTCCCCTGCAGTCATTAACGCCGTGTGCAGTAGTTTTCTTGTATCAGTGACAGGCAGCACAAAGCCGAGCGTGTTCCTCCTTCAATATTTAAGACATGGCTGTGTCTCCAGCTCCGAGTGTCAGTTGAGCGCCTCAGACGTCAGCTCCCTCTGAACGCAACATCATCAAACATGACGCTTCATCAGATCAACGCAATAAATAATACAACGCCACAGCCCCCCGCCCGACCCGGAGGTGACAGGATGAGAGCCGAAACGCACCCTGCAATTTGGAATCTCATGTCACACGTCTCCGCTCATTACACCTGCCTTTGTGTGCCGACTTAAGTGCATGGGAATATATGGGTAATTAATATGGATAGTGTTCTGTGACAGGCTGAAGACGCTGGTTAGAAACGGAGTAAGGGCAAGCAGGAATAAATATGTTGGAAGCAAACAATGGGCCTCATTCATGAATGTGTTCTTAAGAAAAGGTTCTTCTTAAAGGAATAGGCCACTATTTTCCATACTTATGTAGATATGTTCTTATCCATAGATATGTTCTTACCTGAGCTTGGACGAGTTGATGCGTACCTGGGTTGGTCTTTGCGCGTGCCCTCAGTTCTGTAATAGACTGAAGATGTTGTTAGCATTAGCCTCTGCTAGTGTATTCCTTTGAGGAAAAACTGGGGTGAAGTTAGAAGCCACCAAGCTTGTCTACATTTTCCCTATTTAAATATGTTTCTGTGAGTAGTAACACGATCCAAGTAGTTACACAAAATTAAACCTGTCGATTTTCTAAGCTGATAAAAAGTGGCACTATATTGTAAGGCGCAGTAATACGTACACTCTCATAGTAGGAGTGGTGATATTACTGCGCAGACATCGAAGTGCCCAGAGAAATGTTAAAGTGACCAGAAATGTAAAAAGTGTCATACAACATTTTGTGGTCTTTCCTATTCATTTACATTGCAGTAAGCTTGAAAGGCCAGTCACAAGATGGCCGCCATGAGCTTGCCATTCGTTCTAACGTATCACTATGGTGATGTCCGATCTAGTGTTTTATATAATATCTTTGGGTTCAACGACCCACTTTACCATAATGCTAACGCTAGCTTCATGCTACATGCTAGATGCTACTGGACAACCTGCTAAAAAATGTATGGAAGACTGTGTCAAAACATTCATGAGGACCCCATTTTGATTCTATAAATCTCTTAAACTCTTAAATATGCTTTAAGTCTGCCAGAATATACACAAAAGAGAAGCTTTGACCCCCTTGCTAGGCCACGCCCCCTAGTATGACGCGTTGCTGACTGCATCCGTGCACCTTTAAAGACAGCAGCATACGACTTGCTCATGTGGAGTTTTCTGAGTGGTTTTCCCAGAATCCCCGGGGCCGGAGCGGAGCTGACACTGAGCAGGCGTCTGTGTTTTGACTGTGTTCTCTCCCGCCGCTGAGGTCAGTTTACAAAAGCTGCGTGAGGAAACGGGACGAAGAACAGAACAATCAGGCTTTGAAAACAAGAATATGGAAAGGGATCCATCACCGAAGGAGCAATAATCGTCTTGAATAGAGGTGGGCAATATATATAGAGACATCAGTGCAACACAAAAGTTCATCTACAGATCCAGATGGTGGTCCAGAACTCCGCTCCAACCAGTGCAAATTGATGTTGTGTTGTTCGGCAAGAAACGTAAAAGAAGGCATATTTTTGTCTGTGTTTAATAAAAGACAATCTCTTAATAAAGACAATAGAGTTCACCTTAACCTTAACCTTGAGAAGCTTGTCAGTCTTGTAAATCTGAGGTTCTGAGCTGGTGTTGCGTCGAGACCCACCATTTTCCCACCATTTATCGGCCACATATGATGTAATACTGCATTTTCCCACAGATTATCGTTGATATAAGTATTTAGTAAGCCTAAATCTGAAATACAGAATAAACCAATTCAGCAAAAATGAGTTTAACACATATTGCATGAGTACTTTTCCCCATAGATACATTTAAATGGTATGTATCTATTGGTATTAAATAAGTATTTCAAAAGTAATTCAAAAGCAGCCTTTGGAAACAGCCAGAGTAGGATTTAAATTCTAAATTGAGTGACATCAAAATAAAACTTTTGCTGTATATTACTGACATAAATATGTGGGGGAAATGTATTGGAAGTTTTCTGTTATGTTTTCATATAGAAGTTATGTATTTTATGCCTAAAATGGGAAAAAAAACCTGCTTATATTTTGGTGATGAAATAAATAATGGTTTAAATGTATGGATTTATTAGTGACAAAGATCTGTTCAGAAGGGATTTTAGATATTCTAAAATCATATTTCACCTTGCTTTTTGGGTTCAAAATTAAATAAATCCAGCTCCTCTCTCTGAACATCCTTCGAAATATTATTGAGTCCGAGACTGTAAAGTTTTGAAGTCTGTAGACGCTACTCAAGTGGAGATGTTCTCACCACAATGTGAGAAAAATGTATTTTGAGAAAAAGCCCATATTATCACAAAACAAACTTTGTTCCAGACGGCCCACACTCACTCAAACACATGCAGTGTCCGAACAACACAAGATCCATCCATCCGTAAGGGCACAATCCGAGTTCTATGGAGAAACAATCAACCAGTGCAATAATTACACTCCTTATTATATGTTAACAGCGTAAACTGGCTCAAAACAAAACAGTTTTCCCTGCAGTGCCTCCCCGTAGAATAAGATTAAGTACTTCAAAATTAAATACTAAATATAACATCCTGAACTCCATTTTTGTGTTACATTCTCTCTCTGCTTCTAACCGTACAATCGCCAGTGTTGGGGAGAATATTGAAATTGTATTCAGTTACAGAATACTGAATACTTGTCTTAAAATGTATTTTGTAACGTATTCAGTTACTTTGCCCAATCAGTGTACTGTATTCTGAATACTTAGAATACTTTCACCTTGATTTGCAGTATATTTTTGTATAAATATGGTGAAAGATTAAAAATATGTAGCAACTGTTGTCTGTCTCTCTCCCTCCTCTGTCTCTCCTTCCTCTCCCTCACTCTCTCTCCCTCTTCCTCCCTCTCTCCCTGTCTCTCTTCTTTCTCCTTCCTCTCTCTCTCCCTTTCTTCCCTCCTTCCTCTCTCTCTGTCTCTCTCCTTCAGTCTCTCTCCTTCCTCTCTCTCTGTCTCTCTCCTTCAGTCTCTCTCTGTCTCTCTCCTTCAGTCTCTCTCCTTCCTCTCTCTCTGTCTCTCTCCTTCAGTCTCTCTCTGTCTCTCTCCTTCAGTCTCTCTCCTTCCTCTCTCTCTGTCTCTCTCCTTCAGTCTCTCTCCTTCCTCTCTCTCTGTCTCTCTCCTTCAGTCTCTCTCCTTCCTCTCTCTCTGCCTCTCTCTCAGTCTCTCTCCTTCATCTCTCTCTGTCTCTCTCCTTCAGTCTCTCTCCTTCCTCTCTCTCTGTCTCTCTCCTTCAGTCTCTCTCCTTCCTCTCTCTCAGTCTCTCTCCTTCAGTCTCTCTCCTTCCTCTCTCTCTGTCTCTCTCCTTCAGTCTCTCTCCTTCCTCTTTCTCTGTCTCTCTCCTTCAGTCTCTCTCCTTCCACTCTCTCTGTCTCTCTCCTTCATTCTCTCTCCT